>OY992891.1:96778917-96818917 GCA_963921405.1 Cepaea hortensis
GTAGTAAGTAGTAGTAAGTAGTAAGTAGTAGTAAGTAGTAGTAAGTAGTAGTAAGTAGTAGTAAGT
The DNA here is from genome assembly GCA_963921405.1 of Cepaea hortensis. Classification (NCBI taxonomy): domain Eukaryota; kingdom Metazoa; phylum Mollusca; class Gastropoda; order Stylommatophora; family Helicidae; genus Cepaea; species Cepaea hortensis. Next base: position 96,778,984 of record OY992891.1, read on the forward strand.
AGTAGTAAGTAGTAGTAAGTAGTAGTAAGTAGTAGTAAGTAGTAGTAAGTAGTAGTAAGTAGTAGTAAGTAGTAGTAAGTAGTAGTAAGTAGTAGTAAGTAGTAGTAAGTAGTAGTAAGTAGTAGTAAGTAGTAGTAAGTAGTAGTAAGTAGTAGTAAGTAGTAGTAAGTAGTAGTAAGTAGTAGTAAGTAGTAGTAAGTAGTAGTAAGTAGTAGTAAGTAGTAGTAAGTAGTAGTAAGTAGTAGTAAGTAGTAGTAAGTAGTAGTAAGTAGTAGTAAGTAGTAGTAAGTAGTAGTAAGTAGTAGTAAGTAGTAGTAAGTAGTAGTAAGTAGTAGTAAGTAGTAGTAAGTAGTAGTAAGTAGTAGTAAGTAGTAGTAAGTAGTAGTAAGTAGTAGTAAGTAGTAGTAAGTAGTAGTAAGTAGTAGTAAGTAGTAGTAAGTAGTAGTAAGTAGTAGTAAGTAGTAGTAAGTAGTAGTAAGTAGTAGTAAGTAGTAGTAAGTAGTAGTAAGTAGTAGTAAGTAGTAGTAAGTAGTAGTAAGTAGTAGTAAGTAGTAGTAAGTAGTAGTAAGTAGTAGTAAGTAGTAGTAAGTAGTAGTAAGTAGTAGTAAGTAGTAGTAAGTAGTAGTAAGTAGTAGTAAGTAGTAGTAAGTAGTAGTAAGTAGTAGTAAGTAGTAGTAAGTAGTAGTAAGTAGTAGTAAGTAGTAGTAAGTAGTAGTAAGTAGTAGTAAGTAGTAGTAAGTAGTAGTAAGTAGTAGTAAGTAGTAGTAAGTAGTAGTAAGTAGTAGTAAGTAGTAGTAAGTAGTAGTAAGTAGTAGTAAGTAGTAGTAAGTAGTAGTAAGTAGTAGTAAGTAGTAGTAAGTAGTAGTAAGTAGTAGTAAGTAGTAGTAAGTAGTAGTAAGTAGTAGTAAGTAGTAGTAAGTAGTAGTAAGTAGTAGTAAGTAGTAGTAAGTAGTAGTAAGTAGTAGTAAGTAGTAAGTAGTAGTAAGTAGTAAGTAGTAGTAAGTAGTAAGTAGTAGTAAGTAGTAAGTAGTAGTAAGTAGTAAGTAGTAGTAAGTAGTAAGTAGTAGTAAGTAGTAAGTAGTAGTAAGTAGTAAGTAGTAGTAAGTAGTAAGTAGTAGTAAGTAGTAAGTAGTAGTAAGTAGTAAGTAGTAGTAAGTAGTAAGTAGTAGTAAGTAGTAAGTAGTAGTAAGTAGTAAGTAGTAGTAAGTAGTAGTAAGTAGTAAGTAGTAGTAAGTAGTAAGTAGTAGTAAGTAGTAAGTAGTAGTAAGTAGTAAGTAGTAGTAAGTAGTAAGTAGTAGTAAGTAGTAAGTAGTAGTAAGTAGTAAGTAGTAGTAAGTAGTAAGTAGTAGTAAGTAGTAAGTAGTAGTAAGTAGTAAGTAGTAGTAAGTAGTAAGTAGTAGTAAGTAGTAGTAAGTAGTAGTAAGTAGTAGTAAGTAGTAGTAAGTAGTAGTAAGTAGTAGTAAGTAGTAGTAAGTAGTAGTAAGTAGTAGTAAGTAGTAGTAAGTAGTAGTAAGTAGTAGTAAGTAGTAGTAAGTAGTAGTAAGTAGTAGTAAGTAGTAGTAAGTAGTAGTAAGTAGTAGTAAGTAGTAGTAAGTAGTAGTAAGTAGTAGTAAGTAGTAGTAAGTAGTAGTAAGTAGTAGTAAGTAGTAGTAAGTAGTAGTAAGTAGTAGTAAGTAGTAGTAAGTAGTAGTAAGTAGTAGTAAGTAGTAGTAAGTAGTAGTAAGTAGTAGTAAGTAGTAGTAAGTAGTAGTAAGTAGTAGTAAGTAGTAGTAAGTAGTAGTAAGTAGTAGTAAGTAGTAGTAAGTAGTAGTAAGTAGTAGTAAGTAGTAGTAAGTAGTAGTAAGTAGTAGTAAGTAGTAGTAAGTAGTAGTAAGTAGTAGTAAGTAGTAGTAAGTAGTAGTAAGTAGTAGTAAGTAGTAGTAAGTAGTAGTAAGTAGTAGTAAGTAGTAGTAAGTAGTAGTAAGTAGTAGTAAGTAGTAGTAAGTAGTAGTAAGTAGTAGTAAGTAGTAGTAAGTAGTAGTAAGTAGTAGTAAGTAGTAGTAAGTAGTAAGTAGTAAGTAGTAAGTAGTAGTAAGTAGTAAGTAGTAAGTAGTAAGTAGTAGTAAGTAGTAGTAAGTAGTAGTAGTAGTAAGTAGTAGTAAGTAGTAGTAGTAGTAAGTAGTAGTAGTAGTAGTAGTAGTAGGCCTCTTTCAGTCCTGAAGGACTATAGAGTTGTGCCGCTGGGGAGGTGCCTGGCAGCACCGCTGGTGACTGTATAGTCCAATGCGAGAGTGACAATCTCTGTCACAGTTTCCGCATCTGTAAGACGAGGCAGGTCCCGCAGTAAGTGACTGCATTTGATGCTTTTTCCGCCTATCTTCAGTTTGTTGGATCAGACTGTGCTCAAAGAGCACCAGTCCGTTTCGTATATCTTTTCTCCAGGAACAACTCTCTGTTGCAACTCTTTCCCACGTGTCTGGATCTATGCCAAGGGTTTTCATATCTTATTTACACATCCTTATATCGCATTTAGGGTCTTCCGGTTGGCCTCTTTCCTGTGGCTAGTTCTCCGTATAGAGGAGATCTTTGGGAATACGTTCATCCTCCATTCGAGATACGTGGCCCAGCAACCGGAGGCGTCTCTGCTTGAAGAGGGAGTGCACTGTGGTAATATCAGCTCTTTCAAGCACATGTTTGTTTGTTATGTGGTCTTTCCACGACATGCCAGGATATGTCTCAGGCATCTCATGTGGAAGGAATTCAACTTTCTTTCCTGTCGTGAGTACACGGTCCGGGATTCTGACCCATAGAGTAGTGTGCTAACAACACAGTAAACAAATAGGGTTACAATTAAATTGTAAGAAAACAATGAACGTCACTAAACAGAAAGACATGCCACAATATAATATAAGGTTGAATGGGTGTATTTTTAAGCAAGAGAATGGGCGCAGAGGTGTTTCCAAGGCACCAAGGCCAGGTTATATACTGGCCAAGACCTATTGACGCGTCCTCGTCGAGCGTCCTGGGCAACAGGTCTCTGCAGGGTCCTGGCTAAAGTCAGTAGGATCGCTGATTCCTCCATAGTCGGAGAGTGTCTGCCTGTACGGCGAGGAACCAATAAGCCAGACATGGCACAACGGATAGTCACGCAAACCTCAGGTCCGGTATAACATCACACTGATGTTGGACAACAGGATGCCTTCATCCGACACACAGGACTTCGCGTTGGAGCTCAATCCAACGAACACAAGCAAGCAAGCAAGCAAACAAGCGAATTGGTAAACCAGTCTCGCAACAGTCTGATGGCATGTGCCTTGAAGAGATGTACACAATAATCGTCATGGCTAAGGCAGCCTTTTGCAAGATGGAAAACATACTGACCAATAAAAAATATATCTACTTCAACGAGTGTTGAGGTGTTACATAGAACATTAACTGTTCTATGGATGTACAACGTGTACCAGGAGTGCCTCTATGGGATTGGAGGTGAAATGTATCTGCAGAGAACGAGAACTAATTTAAGTGTATCATGGTATCACAATGTTTAAAAAGATGGGCAAATAACGCATGTTTTGAGCATCAGTTGGAAGAAAGTGCCTTCGCGCGATCGCGCACGCGCGCATGCGCGCACACACACACACATAAACGTGCCTTACACAGCCAGGATCTCAGGCCAGGTGTGAGCAGACATCATAGACCACACACACAATATATATATCCCACCAATGAGTGGAGTCAAGAACCGACATCACAGCACTCAGGGGCATTCACATCCATGCTCCCCACTCATCTGCAACCGGCAGCGAAGAGTCCCACTATTAATGGTAACAGTAGCAGTCTGATTATGTGTCCGTCTGGCTTTTCCTCGGAGTTTTGAATATCGGCCGGATTATCTGGTCACTCTCTTCAGAACCATTCTCTCCAGGCCGTGATGATCTAACCGTTTTTCTGCACTATACGCACGACCCCAAAAGGTCCTTTCTTGCAATAACATCCCACCTAGTCATGTAGACCCGGCTAATCTGTCCGCCTCCGCGTTTCCCACCACACCAGCATGTCCTGGGGAAAAAATCTCTGGATGCTCTCTGTGTTTGATTGTAGAATGGAAGCCTGCTACTCTACTAGAAGCGTGCCTGTCTCCACCTTTCTCATCTTACTTTGTGTGTAGCAATTAGAGAACTAAGTTGACACCCTCGCTAGCAGACAGGTGAGGCGGATTACCATCTTTATCCAACTGAACAAGTTAGTTATTTAGTTAGTTAGTTGGTTAATTAGTCGCGGTTCAGATTGCTACTGTAACTATTAGTGTTGGAACTCTTCGCTGGCTGCTGAGGATGGGGACAGAGCGCTTATGGGAATGTCCCGAATGCTGTGATGTGGGTTCCTAAATCAATCAATCAATCAATAAGTCGCGGTTCCAACTTTACGGCCACGGGTTATCCCCATTATGCTCCGTTCCTGTGCCAGTGGATATCACACAAAATGCTCCCCACTGCCCAATGTGAGAAGTGGAATAGACAGAAGTCTCGGCAAGCCAACAGCCCGCACATGTACATTGTGCATAATGCCGCCGAAAGAATGCCAACACAGAAGTCCAAATCAGAGTGAACAAGTAATATATATATATGACTCGACACAGGACACATCACGCTGAACCACCACATGCTTGATAAGCAGAAGATAGACAAAACTGTGAGATGTCTAAATGGCAGCTAAACATTTGTTACAGGAGTGTTATTAGTAGTGTGACTCTTCGATGGCTGTTTAACGAGGGGACGGAGCACGTATGGGAATGTCCTGAGTGCAGTGATGTCAGTTCTTAACTCAACTCAACTCAACTCAACTACAGGAGTGTCCGACATATACAGAACACACAAACGCGTTGATCCACATCCGCTCCTGGTGGAGACAGCATCTGCCAATTTATGTTTGGATTTATGCATACTGACTTCTGAACGTGGACTGAGAATTATATCTAAATTCATCATCACCATCAGGCGACATGCCCATAAGCGTTGGCGATCACGGTTCTTCATCTCCAGCGATCACAAGACTATAGCATCAGGTATGCGTTCTTGTCCCGATATTGTCATACGGCCAAGCCATCCAGATATTTAAGTCTCTGCCTTCCCATCATGGTTCTGTCAGTCCATGGTATTCTTTGCATCGGTCTCTCAAACCACATTTCCACTGTCACTAGATGTAAGTTCCCAGGCGCATAACAGACGCTAACATCTCCCCACTCCGGCGCCGATGTTGAACAAGAACACCGGAAGTATGACGTCAACATACCTTCAACATTACAGGGTCGACAATGGCGGGTGTGTAATTTCTTGTACTCTATCAACAACGTCACATGAACATCTGAGCACGGACCTGGCTAGCTAAGGTTGAAATATATCTTTCTTGTCGCCTACTGTGCCCGCCACCCTCACCTAGATTGTGCCCCACACATGCAAGACACTGCGATAAATCAATTGGCCTGTCAACAACTCAACTGACAGGCATCATCGGGTACTTCTCACACACCCATACAAGACAACTTGCAAGTCGTGTGGGAGGCAAAATGCATGGTCCATTTTATTGCCGTTGGCTCGCTTACAAGCGGTAAACAGTCGCTAACGCAATACACAATATACAGCCACAGAATTATCTAACACAAACTGCTAACCCTATGCTAGTTCTATCTATTAGTGAACACAAAACTCCTAACGCTATTCTAAACGATGTGAACGCCTCAAGTCCAGTCTCCCGTCTGACCAACTTCTGTCCCATGGCCACACACCACGCGGCGTGACCTTCACCGTGGTGCGTGTTACCTCACATCGCACGCCGTTGGCAACCGTGGCTTGTTGAGTGCATACTCAACTGTGCTGTGGCTACACGAGGTGTGATGTTATCGTGATGAGAGTGCTAACTCTCTGAACAACGCCTGCGTGTCTCATGAGGGAGTGGCTAACCTTCTCCTATTACCTCATCTCCCCTGCCCTTGCCTCGGGCACCGTATCTCCTCCTGGTCTCATCAGGATTGACCGCTCTCCCTGGCGGAGGGGATGCGGTCGAGTCTTTGACACACACCCACCCCTCTTGTGTTGCGTCATCAACTTTCACTCATTGGTTGTGATGCAAGAGGTTCCTAAACAAAAAATTAGTGTCTCTAATTTTTGTCAAAGACTCTAGATAACCTGGCTTTGGGTATTCCAATAGACTATTAATAACTATTGTCACAATGTAGCAAAGCCTTACTTGGCTACTGGCAATCGCCACAAACTTGACTGGTTGGCGTGAGCCCTCTTCTCACATGCTATATTATATTTATCAGAGGTATGTCTGAACCGGACGGTTGTCTTATAAGACCTGCCCTCACATAGTAAATTAACTTACTACCCATACAAAGTTGACTTTCTTAGGGTCAACACATGAATTGCTTCATGTCCCCCATATAATATTTAACAACCATTCTACAAGAGTGTGTGCGACAGGCTTTACCTCCTTCGCTTCCGCGCGTAAGACTTTATTTCACTGTTAATTTAGTTCTTCGTTGTCTATTATGTCCCCTGGCCCCAAAGTTATCTGCCTTTGATTTACACATAGTGTATGCAATTTATATGTTTATTTTTCTGGTTGTTTGCGTGTTTGGATGTAATAAATCTACTAATCTAAGTTCTACTCTATATTTCTAACTTATCTGTGTATGTATGTTAGTTTTTTGAGTGTCATAATTTTGTTCAATGTGGCCACAAGCAGGTATATAACACTGATTCGTGACTACATTCCATTGTTATGAAACCCAAAATACTGTAATCTAAGTTCTAAACCATATCACAGACAACACATTCACACTAGCACATTTTTACTAACGAAAACCAACATTAACACAGAGAAATACTAAAATTTGCGCCAGGCAGCAGAAGAATCCGCTGACTGATTTCACTCTCTCCCATCTATTTTACATTCGCTCTCACTTCCACATTTCTGTCACACTCCTTTCACCCTTAATTCTGTCCCACATCTTTTATCCTTCCACACTAATCCTTCCGATTATTTAAAAACCTTGTAGTGACACTACACAGGTTTGGCTCAGTTTGAGATAGTTGAGCCCAATGACTGTGCGAAAATCGCTGCACGAGTCATGTATTTACAATATATTTACATGGACGAGAAAGGGTTTATGGTTTGTCCCGTTGTTCTCATCATCCACTATATTACACTAACATAAAACTCTACATTCTAACATACCATTCTAATTCTATAACTAAGTATTTAATGTGTTACCTAAATTTATTACATTTGTTATGTTAATTATATGATATCCTTATATTACTTCTTATTTTTCTCTAATCTAAGGGATGTAATCTAACTATTTAAATGTGATTGTTGTGATGTGAGTTATGTACCTTAATTAAATGGGTGATGTGAACATAATTTATGTATGTTTCTAAATACTATGCTAAATAATGTTTTTAAATGCACAAAGGAATTATATGAGTGATATTCTTAATCTAAATGGTGTAAATGATGTATGTTACCTTATCTAATGTTTTTAGCGTATTATGATGTAAAATGACCATACTAATAATTGGTAATGTTAGGTCGATGGTATGGTTTTCCTTAGGATGGAATAAATTATACTGCACTAAAGCTAAATGAAATGTAATAATCTAAATGGTACTATTTCTATCATAATTTTAGTTTCGCTTGTAATTAACTATTCTTACGTCTAACCTAAAATTTAAGTTTAAATTAAAGTTAAGTAACTGGGTTAATTACTGTACTAAGTAAACTATTTAAATAAATGAGAATATTATATTACCTAATTCTATCTCTAATTTATCACTATCTTAAAATACTATCTTACATATCACATTTAGTTTATATACATGGTATTCAGTTTCCTCAGGTTAGTAGCTGCCTTCACGTTTGTACATTAGTTACATAGGCACCATATATAACTACACAATTTGCCTGGGTATCTGAAATACATCACATAGTCATCTTAATGTTCTCTCGGTAGTGCACGTGTAGAGTTAACTGGTGTCGTTGTTCAGCCTTTTTGTGTCTGAAATTAAGCACTGTTCTGACACTGTTCTCTGCGTTTAACACACATGATACACCGGAATGGAGCTTAGTTAGAAATGAGCTGTCCTCGTTCACACGGTGGTATCTAAGTATAGCAGCACAGTTCTTAATCTGATGTCTACGGACATATGATAGTTCAGTGTTTTGGTACATGATTACGCCAATAATGTGGATATGTATGTAAGCTATTTTACATCTTATATTATCAAATATTCATGTACTAAATATCACTCTACATTTAACTGTTGGATTTCAGGTATTTCTACCCCAGATGGTCTGCTAAGGGTATCAGCCAGAATATTATCCTTACCCTTGATATGTTCTATACTAAATGTATAGTTTTGCAAAATAAGAGACCACCTGTATATCCGGTCATTTCGATGCACACCACTCTGGATGACCGTGATGGGAGAATTGTCGGTCTGGATAATGAAGTGCACACCCGCCAGGAAACGATGGAGCTTTCTCACCGCATAGATGACGCTTAGGGTTGCAACTGTGATATGGAATCTCTGGACTCAACAGGTGTGATCTTACGGCTCACGTAGCAAATCGGGTGGAAGATGCTCTCAAAACTTTGGCCTAGTACTGATGGCATCTGTCCTAGAATAATAAACGAGCCTAGGATTAGGCAAGCGGAGGATTGGAATATTACAAAAAAGGATTTTCATTTTTGACAGTGCAGAAATTAATAATGCATCTTTGACATTTCATTTTTACAGATGCTTTTAAAACATTGGAATATAGAATTATTCTTTCTGAGTAATTTACTAATCCCAAAAGGTTTCTGACCTGTTTCTTTCTGTTAGACATGGTCAGATTCATAATTTTGGTACTACTTTTCAGGTCAGTCTACAGTTGATCTTGAGAAATGACATGACCCAAAAATGAATTTATTTTAGGCATAATTTGACTTTGCTTGGTTTGACAGTGAGACCGAAGAGTCGCACTCTGTCAAAGGCATGTCTCAGTTTCCGTAGGTGTATTGTCCAGTCATCAGTATTCTGATTTATTCATGTGTATTCTATAAGTTCACTACATGTATGCCCCTCGTCGGATTTGCCAGTCCCACTAACTAGTGTAGTTGCGCTATGTATGTCTGTCGTCTGATCACTAAATGTTGGTGCACTCTGTTCGTCTGTCACTACTTCTGTCTCTTGTCTTGAAAAGTGAGGTTTCCGCATGTTGACATGGAATATCTCTAAGTGTCTGTTTATCGATATTTCATAGTCAACATGTACCATGGTTATGTGCCACTTTGAATGGTCCTTGCCCTTTCGTTTGTATGGAAGTAGCCTAAATCTGTCTTGATCAAGTTCCAGATTACTTGTTTTCGCACCTTTGTTTGTGTGCTTGTGGTAGAACTGACCCTTCCTCTATCAAATGGCTTGGATGCCAGTGTAGAGAGTTGTACTTCAGCTGTAGGATGTTTACCCTTCAACTTTTGTACCAATTGATGACAGCCATTACAAGCAAATAGATTATGACAAAATAATTTTATGTTATTGAAAATACTTGGCCTGGCATTGCTGTATGCAAGATGACCCGCACATGGTGTTTTGTGTGCATTGTTTAGCACACCTAACTGATGCTGTTCAAGTAACACCTGTTCATGGTTACTAGTAATATGACCTGTAGGTGAAATGCCATTATTACGTCTAACGAACCAAGATGCATTCTTGGTCATTTTGGCTTTGCCTTTTGACAATTTTAAGTATGGAGACACATTAAAATCAGATTTCTGCTGGTGTATAAGTTTTTGTGTGTTTTTGTCATCTGTGCTGGTTGGAAAAAGCATTAGTAGTGTCTCATTTTGTAATGGGTCATGATGTTTTGAAGTGTCAACTCTGGTTGTTGCCTTAGCTGCATTTAATTTCTCCCATGCAACTATTTCTTCACTAGTACATTGTTTCAGTTGAGGTAAGCACCCCAAAATTAAATCTGTACAAGGGTTGTTAAGTATTGCACAAGTAAAGGTACCGGAAAGAAACGGAGAATCAATACGGGCTTTTGCCAAAGGGTAAATTTCAACGTTACCCGAAAAGGTTCGGCATTTTACAGTGTCACCTGTGTAATCACCCGGACTCACCAGTTCTTTTCGAAGACCAATAAGGGTGCTGCCGCTATCCAGCAAACATTGGCATGGTACATCATTGACCATTGCATTGTGGAACACCAAACTGCCTCTGGAGGCTAATGCTGCATTCACACTCTCAGATGAGCATGGTACTGTATGTCCACATTCTAGTTTTCCGTCTGCATGGAATTGGTGACATCGTTCACAGCTGTCAAAGCTTAACATATCGTTTGCACCACACACTTCTGCTTGGTTAGTAGGTAAGTCACTTTCAACCTCACCCTCATTCTCACTACCACTATCTGACGAGGTGTCAATCAACATAGCGTTGTTAGCTTTCAAACGTTGGCGGCCAAGGCACTTATTAGAATAATGGCCATAAGAGGAACAAAAAAAACATTTGATTGCACGCCTGTATGCAGACCGTTTGCTTTGCTGCTTCTTGATCACATTTTCAAGATGCGCCGGATAATTCGGCGATTTGTCGCACATAGCATAAGTGTCGTGCATTAGTTGACAGTACATGCATTTGGAAACTTTTCTGTCTTTCTTATCATACTTCTGAAAAGGTTTTCTGTTACCCTGATAGTTTTTTGGTTGGTCTTTCACAAAGGAAACTATCTCAGAGTCATTTGAGGTCTTAAAAATCTCTCTGTTAGAAGAAAAATATGCTGAGCCTTTTTTTTCGAACTGCTCGATGTTCTCAATGTCCGACTGCTGCAAAAACTTAGCAAAAGGAGAAGGTATAGTAGATATACACTTGTCCATAGCTATTAGGTTTTTTAATCTATCAAAGTCTTTTCCTGTGTTAGCTGCTTTAAGCCACCTGTTTAGTACACTCTGCACATTTGAAAAATAATCTATAAAAGTTTCACTAGGTTTAGGTTTTAAATTTGAGAACTGAACCTGATACCCAGGGGCATCAAGTAAAAAGTGCTGCATAATCCTATCATGGATGTATTGATAGCTAGATCTAAGTTCAATAGGAATAGACTCTATTACTTTAAGGGGCTCACCACTCAGATTCTTCATATAAATAGGAGCCCACATCTCTAAAGGAACTTGGTGATATTTAAATTGATACTCTACATTCTCTGTCCAGGCAGATATGGAGTCCTCTTTACAATATGGTTTGATAATATTTTTGTATTTGTTGAACTTATTTTCCTCTTGTTGACTTCTCAGTTTAGTGGCAGAGATTTCTGCGTGTGAGTCTACATCCATCTCTTTCATCTTCAACTGTGTCTCTGATTCTACTTGAATTTGTTTTTCTTTGACTCTTGCCATTTCATCTATCTCTTTTTGCTTTAGATCTAATTCCTTTTGTTTTAATTCTAGTTCTTTCTGTTTAATTTCCTTATCATGTTCTAACTGTTGTTGCTTAATTTCCTTATCATGTTCTAGTTGTTTTTGTTTTGTTATCTCAGCTAGTTGTGTTAATTCTTTTTGATGCTCTCTTTCTCGAGTGCGTTCATCTCTTTCTGCATCCTTTGCTTCTTTAAATTTCTTATCAGCATATTCTTCTAAGTCTTTTCCTGTATATTGTAACTCTTTACCTGCTTTTATAAAATCAGATAACGTAGCCATGCTGTTTAGTAATGTAGCTAGTGTTGACCTACACTGTTTTGTTTATTTACCTATTTATTTCCAATGTTATCTATTTGTTCCTTGTTAAGGAATATTAATTTTATTTCCAGTTTATATGTTGAACAAACTTCTATGTTGGAAAATCAGAGCACAAAAAATATTATAGTGTATCACAAGCTGAAAAAGAGATGCACTATTAATCACAATGCATGCCAAAAATATAGTTGTACTCAGCTTAATGTGGGAACGAAGCTCCTTTGACACAGGTCACCTTGTTTGGTACACTGGGGTGGAGACACGTTTCGTAAGTAGCACACTGTATTTGGCCCACAGGTGTATTTGCACAGCTGTTGTTTGCCCTCTGATATGTAGGGTAGCAGTAAACACGCCTACTAAACGATATGATTTACTCGACAACTAAGGACAATGACTTAGACAATGACAGACTTACGAACAACTAGAACATGTATTAATTAATTTTAATGTCAATGTCCTGTCTTTGTTTTAAACAATAATTGCCTTTCGTTACTAACCTAGTTAATTTCTGTAAACGTTGTGCAGCTAAGTATCAGATGCTTAGCCCGAAAATAGTTCCATCGTGACGATAAGCAAAGAGAAAATAGACCCAAAAATGAATAAATGTTTGTAAAGAAATCAAAATAACATAATAATGTGTAAATAAATAAATATATTCATTTAGTAACTTAAATAAGTAAATAATAAACAATATACAGCACAGATTCAGGCGGGCCGCCGCTAAGCGATCTTGTAAACACTCGACTGCTTTATGCTAATGACGCAGAACAACTGTCTGTCAATCACTCTACGTCATCGCGCAGCGCTATTTTTAGATCTCAAAAATCAATATTGTCGGCTGCCTGTGTATTCCTGCGCCGTGAATCATGTTTGGTGCTTATTCAAGAATAAATTGGTAAATATATGAATAAATATAAGAAAATAAGAATATTAATACTTACAGCTTCGAAGAATACATGATTTCATTCAATAAATATCTCATAAACACAATTAAACACTATTTTGTCACGATAGGCATATTTCTAGCTCGCAAATTCTCCTGTCTGCACAAATTATCGTTACTACAAAAATTAAACCCTAGTCTGGAGCCTTGTGGATGAGTGGATTTAGCTTGAACTTTTCGTTCAAGCTTCACTTTCTGACACCACAATTACCCTTTTACTGTGGGTATTAGCTTGGCGCTTTCGTCCAAGCACCACTTTCTGACACCACAATTACCCTGGCCTGTCAACAACTCAACTGACAGGCATCATCGGGTACTTCTCACACACCCATACAAGACAACTTGCAAGTCGTGTGGGAGGCAAAATGCATGGTCCATTTTATTGCCGTTGGCTCGCTTACAAGCGGTAAACAGTCGCTAACGCAATACACAATATACAGCCACAGAATTATCTAACACAAACTGCTAACCCTATGCTAGTTCTATCTATTAGTGAACACAAAACTCCTAACGCTATTCTAAACGATGTGAACGCCTCAAGTCCAGTCTCCCGTCTGACCAACTTCTGTCCCATGGCCACACACCACGCGGCGTGACCTTCACCTTGGTGCGTGTTACCTCACATCGCACGCCGTTGGCAACCGTGGCTTGTTGAGTGCATACTCAACTGTGCTGTGGCTACACGAGGTGTGATGTTATCGTGATGAGAGTGCTAACTCTCTGAACAACGCCTGCGTGTCTCATGAGGGAGTGGCTAACCTTCTCCTATTACCTCATCTCCCCTGCCCTTGCCTCGGGCACCGTATCTCCTCCTGGTCTCTTCAGGATTGACCGCTCTCCCTGGCGGAGGGGATGCGGTCGAGTCTTTGACAGGAGCCTTTCATATTTGAGAGGGGATTAGCCCCAGCGCCTGTACCCTCACAGGGTCAGGGCGATGTCCTTGCGATCACCAAGCCCGATCCGTACTTCAATACGAGTTTGGTGCACAGCTTAAACGAGTCTAACTTCGGAGGGTTTCTGTGGACGAAGGATGCTGCCCTGGTTATGTTCTACAATCCCGGTGACTCCATGAGCTCTGTCTTCAAGAAGGACTTCGCAATGGTAAGCGATGCAGACATCACACATGTTGCGTTGCTTTCTGATTATTATTAATAAATCAACCAATCAATCAATCAAGTGCCGTCTCCACGATGAAGGTTGCAGGCAATGGACCTCCAACACTGTCTGTCTCTCGCCCCGACTGTACATTCTGTTAGGCTGATGTTCGTCCATCTCTTGATGTTATCTTCCCACTTGTATCGTTGTCTGCCTCGTGTTCGCTTGTCCAAAACCTTGCCTTCCAGTATGATTTTTATAAGGGTAGTATGTCTTTTAACATGACCGAAATATTTCACTTGCATCAACTCTCATTTCTTTCCCAGGATTTCTAGAGCCTCTGTAGTTGATTGTTTCTGTTTCCATGAAATATGACATATTCGTCTGTATATCCACATCTCCAGGGCTTCTATTCTACTGTCTAGTTGTTTACTGAATGTCCAGACTTCCGCGCCATACAGTAGTGTTTAATGTACGCAGTGTTGTCATCTCCCTTTGATGAAAAAGCACTAAAATCAACCCCAAAAAGCACCAAAAAGCACAAATTATTTGGGGAAAGCACCAAAAACAAAAGCACCAACTGTTTTTATTACAAATGTAAGAAGGTAGCACATTATAGTTTATGATTATCGCCTCATATTACAATGAAGTTTGTTGAAAATCCCAGTCAGACAACTCCTCTTCAGTTTCTGTAGCTATTTCCTGTTGTGTTTGCTCATGCGATGATGATGATGATGATGATTGAAAGAAACATGTATATGCCTCCTGTGATCCAATTTTTCGTAGACTATCCTTAGGTAGTTTTTAATCATGACAACATTTGCCATATCGTTTCATGCCATATCTCATAGTCAAAACAGCTGTCAAACACTTGATGCTCAGTCTGTTAATTCCAATTTTCAAAAACAAAAATTACAAATTCGGCCTCGTCTAACCTGCTTCATCAGCTATGGTTATTGTTGAGGTCCCTGGTTTTTGTGGGTTTATTCACCCTAATTCTTGTCTTATGAGTCCTATCTCGGACTGGTTATGTATCGTTTGTGTCTGTGACGTCAGCGGTGGGATCGGTCGGCGGCTATCCTTTGTGCTCGTCTGTTCTTGTAGTTTTCTTTGTTGGTGTAAATTCCTGGCTCGTCTGGCTTGACTGGCTGTAGTCCTTATATAAAGACTTTTCGTTATCCCACTCCATGCATCGTAAGCTGGGGGATCGGTCGGCGGCTGTCCTTTGTATGCATGTTTCCTCTTGCTGTTTTCTTTGTTGGCGCAGGCCCCTGGCTTGACTGGTTGCAGTCCTTAAAAGGACTTTTTATTTGGTTTGTTTGTCTTCTCAATTGTGAAGTAACTGTAGAAGCCTTTCGATGTTATATGCCTCCTTGCGCTTTCTTTCAGTCCGCTTCCCACGTTTGATTTCTTGCTGTCTTTTGCTCGCTTCCTCCGAGCTCAGCCATGGGATGATTTCTCCGTCTTCAATGTAGTATTCCCATGCGTATTCTGCTGGGCGTTTTATTTCTGGAAGAATTATTGTGCCTTTGAAGAAGGGCACTGGTTCCCCGTTGAGTTTCTTGTACTTCTCCTTTTTTTCTTCTTCCATGCGCTTTCTTTATTCCTCGCACGTGATTTCGAAGTGCCTCTTTCTCTCGGGAAACATTATTTCTACTTCTGGCTTCTGGACGTCCTCTATGCCGACGTCAGGGTGCTCATCTCGATTTTCTTCTGATGTCTGGTGGGGTATTGGCTTCAATTTGAGTGATTCGGGCGTCGTGTTTGGGCTGCTGGCTTTCGCTTGTGATTCCGGCTCGGTTTCTTGGTTTTCATCCTGCGATTTCTCTGTAGTTTCTTGTTCGGCTTCTGTGGTTTTGTTTCGGAGTATTTCCATTTCAGCTTTCTGTAGTTCTCGCTCTGATTT
Organism: Cepaea hortensis; assembly: GCA_963921405.1. NCBI lineage: Eukaryota > Metazoa > Mollusca > Gastropoda > Stylommatophora > Helicidae > Cepaea > Cepaea hortensis. The sequence continues at coordinate 96,794,686 of OY992891.1, forward strand.
AATGGTTTGTAGGATCTCTTCATTCTCCTTCTTAATCAGTGCAATATGTTCTACTTCTTGCTTGATGTTTTGCTGTATCTCCTTCATTTCCGCCAGTAGTTTTTCGTTGTCCTTATTCGGGGTCGACGTTAGCAGTGCCTTGACTTGTCTCTTCAACTCGTCTATCTGTTTTTGAAGTTGATCTCTTTCGGCTTGTGCTATACCCGTGGCTGTCTCGCCCCTCTGCATTGCTTCCTTGAATGGAGTCTTTGTGATGATGGCGATCTTTAAGACGTCTCTGTGTATCTGCAGGTACGGGCAGCCCAAGTATCTTGCTCCATGCTTGCCCTGGCAGTTGGCACACTTTCTTTTGTTGTTAGGGGCTCTGAAGTCCGTGTCCAGCTTGGCCAGTGGACACTCCTTGAAGGCGTGGCGATCGGCGCAGTATCGGCATATTTCCTTCCCACTGCGAAACGTAGCTCTGCTGTGTCCGGCCCTCTGGCATCTGGAACATTGTGTGATTCTTGGGATGAATCTCTCTGGTTGCTGCATTATCTTGTTGAATGATACTGTGGTCGGCATTTCGCTGCCCTCCGATGTCACCACTGCCAAGGTTGTAGGTATCTTGGAGAAGGTGAGAAGCCGCTCCGCCTTCAAGAATCGGATGTGAAGATTCTCTTCACGTAGCTGCTTCAGGATTTCTTCATCTGTCAGCTCCACATGAATCCGCTTCACAACCCATCGGACTGTTTTTGAGTCGGTGTTTCCGACTCTGGTGTCTTTCTCCTCCTTCTCTGCTGTCTTGGTTCTTGACTGTGTTGGGCTGTCAATCTTCTCCCTCGTGGCAGCTTCAGTAATAGCTGTAGTATCAGGCTCTTTGATGCAGCTAGCAGGTGGGCTTTCGACGTTCTTCTTCTTGTTGTCGGCTCCCACGCTGCACATCTTGGCAACAGCGTGTTTCTTGTTGTTGGACTTTCAACGTGACATTTTCCCGCGTATCAGGCTTCTTGACAGAATAATGCGACTTGACTTGTTAGCGCTCGCAGTGCGAATGACGGACGACGTGCTCAGTCTGTTCCGCAATTTTGATTTTATAACTCCCATCTGACTGAAAATACGCTCCACGTCCGCATTAGAATGAGGTAAAATGAGCACAGACAAAGATAAATCTGTAAGATCTTGGAAAGGATTTTCACCGGTGGCATCCCTGAATGAGTCTATTTCTGCATCCCTGTATGAGGCTAATCTGCCCACAGTACAAGTATGTCAGAGGTCTGTGTCCACTGCATATGATGAAGTTTTCTTCACTGGAAATCATGCGGGTGAGAGTAGCTGAAACAAACATTTTAGCAATATCCTATATACAGGGCGTCATTGGCTGTAGACATTCACTTCCACTAAGACATGACATGGACTGCAACACTCGAACGTTATCGGGCAAACAGCTGTGTCAACAGTTCTATTAAAAACTGGATGCACCTTCCACGAATTTCTTTCTCACCAGGAACCTGGTAGCCTGCAATTTCTTTCTCAAACTCGGGAATTGGATCTAAATAATATTGAATAGCATCACTTTCCGTTACTCCCCCCCCCCTCCCCCCCCCCCAATCCCCCACCCAGGAATGGCAATCTTTGAACTGATAGAATCAGAAAGTTGGACAAGATCGCTGAGTAGTTTTGTTAGATCCTGTATATCTGCTTCGAATTTCTTATTCACACTTTGAACTTCTCCGAGAATATGTTTGAGAAATATGAAATACACATAGTTTTGATGTTGTTAAACGTAGAGTTTAGAAGTTCTGCTGTATAACAGCGCTCATTGACTCTTGCTATATCAAAATGAACTATGAGCTCGACCCACTGCTGCAATATTCTGACAATGGTAGATTGAATGGACCTAGCTGTAACAAGACCCCCGGGGCTTGGACAGGTATGTTACTATAGTTATTATCCCCAGCCTTTGCTCCGACCACCCCAATAGAACTTTTACATCTACAAGGCCACACACAAGCCGGGACAGCTGACCATTCCCTCCCCTCTTATGGATTCCTATCCACAGGGGGCTCGGACAAGACAACAGTCATACTAATACACAAAGCCATGGCTAACAAAGCAAAATTTAATTTCTAAATACGTCAACTGTAACTCAGAGAAGGATGGCTGAAATCCTGGATAGAAGACAATATGTACACGTTAAGATCTCCTGATGATCCGTCTTCATCACAGAGCATGTGACTTCAGTTCGTGAGGCTGTCCCGTCGTAGTTAACGACTCACCCGAGAAACCTCCAGTGTAAAGGAACTCCAAGGCATAGACCCTTCCAAAGTCTTTTCCTCCCACTGTGAACAAGATCTCGGGCTGGTCAGGCGTAGGACTAATGCCTGACAGACACTTCACCGACAATTGAGGATCATCCCTCGATGACTTACTGTCATAGTCTTGCTCGTATCTAGGTAACTAAACTTTGGGTTCATACAGGCAACAATAAATCTATTCGCTATGAGATCGAACATTTATTGTATTTACATATACAGTATGCGTTGGCGCAGTGGGTAAACAGACCCGCGCTATATTACATATTCCAAATAGTGAACATCAAACACATAAGTATCATTCAACAGTCTAGCAAACTATCTAGCCTATGTCTATATATCTATTGATATCTATAGAGTCCCTCAAAGGCAGGCCCTGTTGCCTCTCTCAAGTCCGTCCACACGTGTCCCATTCCGACACGGGTGGTAACTCTGTCCGAGTTCCTCGTGGACCCCGCAATAGGCGCGCCACATCAGTGTCCACGGAACCCTGGACTTATTGGCCAGTCCTTCTAGAAGGCTCTAGATTACTCGGGCTCTGTTCTCTCCCTTGGGCTGGAGTTGTAGCCCTCTAAATAATCTATCTAACGGTGAGGCGGTGACACTTACTAAATCACAAGTTCCACTCCGCTGATGATGTCTGGGTCGACCCTAGAATCCTAGCTGTCCCCAACTATAGCACCATACACTAATGTATATAAGAGCCGGGTTGCTCTTCTGTCTCGCAAGTTACTGGGAAACACTTATCAGCAACCTATAACTGGAGCACTGGCTCCATAGTACCACAATGTCACAATTGCATGACTCAACAAGTGAATGTTAGAACTGAACATATTCTCATGTAGCTATCTTACACAGTTCGGTAGTATTAACTACCTTCACAGTTCACCAAGTCTGTCCATCAACTCAGTTCGGTAGGTATCAACTACCTTCACAGTTTCCCAGAATATCAAATCCCTTCTGTCGGTCACATGACCTAGTTCATGGTTTCAATAAGGAGCACAACTGTAGATTCACACCTTAAGTCTAGTGAAATTAGACAATGTGTCCCATGACGACCCAGCCGGGCCGGAAACATAATAAACTGGCCATTATCATGACTGGTAAACACTCTTTTCAACACCTGAAATTCATGGCCTTGAAAATTCCAAGGTCCTCCCTGAGTTAGACCTATTCCAGTACCTTGATGGCTGGAACCAATAGACGCTTTAGTCTTTGACCCTACCTGGATCAGGTGACTAACTTCGTCGGACTCGTTGCGGTGGTTTTAGCATAGACCTACCGGGCTGATCTCAACTCAGTTGACTCTCACGTGTTGACGTAGGAAGATTCAGAAGACTGCTCCCAGTAATGCCTCAAACCTCATCTTGATTGGCACTGGAACGAGCAAGTCCCTATGAGTTTATGGTTGAACTCATGAATCTCCATCGGATCTAACAGATCCTGAAACATGTAGGCGTTGGTGTGAGTACTCAACTACAACAAGGACTACACTGCATCTTCACATTAACACATGCCTCTCAGTAATATATATAATACAATATATATAAGTGATCATCAACATCATCGATCCACTCTTAAATACAATGTATATGCATGAGGCTGCACGAGAAAACAATAATACACAAGTGTATAGTCAAGTAACTCGACTGGGCAACAGGTAGCCCGATAGCACCAGAGTAGACTGTATGACTCTGTCAAAGTATCCTTCGCCTGGTGCTAATCCACTCATGTTTCTCCACCATCCATCAACCAGAAAATACACCTACTTCTCTTTCAGTGTAGTGGTTACATTATCTAGGAGGTGCCCAGCCGGACATCTCCTCGCATACCTAACTCAACAATTAATCAATCACTTCACTCATTGATCGATTAATTAAACCTAACTCATTAATGACTAGACAACATTAATAAATTATCTACATCACAATTCATTAACGTAGCATTATTAAATTATAAACTAGGAATTGTTAAACTTAATTAACAAACTCATAACACAGCAACAGCTTCTGTTCTGGGATCTCCGTCCCAGAACAACTTTAGACCTTTTTTATTTGACCTTCATCCATGACGGTCAAGTCTGTGCAGGTCTAGCACAGATATGGTGGCCATCCACCGAAAACACTTTCCCACAGCTGCTGTAGGCCCAGCGCATCTTGGTCCGTGGCGAATTAGGCCACGTCATTCATTTTAGAGAGGCTTCCAGCCCCTTATCTCCTAAATCTCCAGTCCCCCAAATTTGTCCAATTACCACAGAGGATACTACTACTTCCTCACTGCAGTGAATAAGTTACTCCATTATCAGAGTCAAGTTTCTTGAAGAGGAGAATAATAGAGACAGACCAGGTTCTGTACTTAGTTCGTATCTACATAGACGGAACGGCCTCGATTACAGAGCGCCGCATCGCTCTCGGTCGGGTATGTTAATTCCACCATAGGTTAAGCACGATTGCTTTTGGACGGACATGCAACATAACGGTCGGTCGGACAGGCCTCATAACCAGTCGGTTGGCTAGACATACGCACGATTGGACACGCATGGTCACTCTGGCGGACGGGCATGTAAACAAGCAGTGACATCAGGCATCATAAATACATTCTATCAACCGCTATTCAGTAAATATAAAGCATTTCTGCCTATGTGGAATAGCACTGGCATTTTCACACAGCAAGTACTTGCCTGCACATCCAAATGAAATAACAACACCTTGTTTCCCGGAATAATAACCACCACTGAAATCAGGCATGTTACAAACCTATTCTAGCTATGCAAATGACACATCAATAATAATAAGCAATAACTCATCACTATTAAATGATTCTAGCATCACAATGTAACGAATGTCAAACTTCCTGACAGCCCTGAGTATGTAATCACTAAACCAAATAGTTAACACATCTGTTACACAGTTGGTAAATTACCCGAACATACTTACACATAGCAGTGAAAATATCAACGTACATGTAATTACCAATGCATATGATTTGTACACTAACAGTAAATTCTATCAGATCTACTAACATCGGATTTACACAACGAATCAGTTGGAACACACGTATACAGGCCTAATGTTTATACACGCTCACAACAGTTGGCGTTACCGGACGCGTCTGACAAACACATTACCTCACCGATCAATAACCGCTAATTAAAAATGCAGGCAGGCGACTGTCAATTTATTCGCTCCGCGGCGATTATTTCGGTCGGCGATATAATTACTGACAACGGCTAACATACAAAGTAGTTCAACAATACTTGTGATCTTAGAGTCACAACATTTCACTGCAGGTGTCAGCTTTAGCTGCGATAAACGACATCTCTTTTAGCAGTTTTAGCCTTCCCTGACGAAATTCGGCTGGCGACTGACGTTGGATAGCTAAGTGCGCTGCCACAAGGCCTTCTCGGGCCCCGAAAGTCCCAAGGATCATGGAGAACTCCAAAACTCCGTGAGTCCCGAGCAATTGTGAGTCCAACGTGACAACAAACACGTACGCACTGGGCTGGGGACATTCTAGCATCTTCCAGAAGTCACCAGAAGTGTGACGTCACGGACTATTCCACCGGGGAATTCCCTAGTTATGGTCTCCATATCAAGGGAGACTAACCCGGCTTCTGTGATCAAAGGGAAATAATACATAGGACTGACTGTATCTATGCCCGTTTCGTCACAATCCATCTTCTCTGGCTTAATTGAACAACCTTCAGCCGATGTTGTCCATCATTTATTGAAGCAAAAGGCTCTATGTACTTTGCTTGACGAAGACTTGAGTGAGAAAACCAGTCATATGTTTCCCTAATAATGAACTCTATGTTCCTGGGCAGACAATCAGCTGCAGCCTGTAACACTTCCAGCTGAAGGGAATGACATACACACCTAACTAGTACCAGATGAGGAACTTCGGATTTTAATTTTGTATATGTTATTTGTCCATCAAGAATGATGATGACCATTCATTTCATCCTGTGGGGTTGAAGGTCCATACCATGGGTTCTAAGATGGCTGATAAGGCCTATTTTGGCTCTAAATGTTCTTTGACAATGTGGGCAAAGAATGCTTGAAGTTTCTGGAGGAGGGTTTCCTGCAGTGCTTTTTCTGTCCTGCCTTTTCTTCTGTATAATTTTGTATATACTCAATTGTTTACACCTGCCATGACATTGTCAGTGCCGATGCAACTAGTCTTTGCAACTCAAGTCCATTCTTGTTTAAACAATCTTTTAACGCATTGCATATTGCCCGGTCTCTGTGGCTAAGGGCTTGCGAACGCGGTTTGTGAGCCCGTTTACCCGGGTTTGAAACACAGCAGTGCTGGATTTTTCGAAAAAGGTATAGGAGCCTGTCGTTCAGAAAGCAATGGCAAACTACTGAATGTAAAATTTGCCCACGAATCACGAACAGCTAAAATGCTGGGGTTTACTGCTATATACTGTGAAGGACATGCAACTTAATTAATTAATATTGCCTGCGCGTTGCAGTCACTCACTTCAACTAAATCGTATTAAAGGGAGTTAAATTACGTGAATATTGCGCGGTAAAGTAATAAGACTGTTTTACTCCCTCGCTTCAGTTCAAATTCGGCTTTTTAGTGTTCCAAAAATGATGTTTAAAGTAATTTTTACCCACCCCAAAAAAGCACCAAAAAATATTGGGAGGCACCAAATTCGCGCGACCGTGCTAAATACAAACTTTTGGCACTAAATGACTTGTAAAAGCACTACATTTGGTGCGAAAAGCGTCAAAATGGCAACACTGAATGTATGTACCATTTGACAATCCTAATTTTTAATGCGTTGTTAATCTCTCTAGATGTTAATGATGATTCCATTCTGTTGAAAGCATTTTTGGCCATTCCTGTTTGTTTTTAAATTTCTATTTAACTTCTACCATCATCTGTTATTACATTTCAAGATAGGAGACACGTGTTACTAGTTCTAGTATCTCCCCGTTTGCAGTGATGTCAATTGATGCCCTAACTTTTCCATTGCTAATTATCATAGTTTTCGTATTTTGGATGCTAATATCTAAATTCTGCACTTTGCCTGTTCACTTGTTCCACTAGGTTTAGTAAATCATGGTCGCTTTCCGTGCTAGTAACACGGTATCTTCAGCTTACCTAAGATGGTTTATGATTCTTCAATTGATGCTAAGTCAAAGCAGTTCGACATGTGTAAAAATTATTTCTTTGTATATGTTGAACAGGCTTGGGGGCATCACACACCCCTGCCGTACTCCTCTTTTTATCTCTATGGGCGACGAATAATTATTTATGCATCTAATTGACGCCACCTGTTCTCAGTACAAGTTACTAATAAGTATGATGTCCTTTCCGTCTACTCCTATATCTTGAAGGCATGTAATTACCCATTCATGCTGTACTCTGTCAGACTCTTTCTTGCTTCTTGGACACCGCTGTTTTTGCGGAACACAAATTGTTCTTCAGCTACTTCTCCATCTATTTTATGTTGAATTCTTTCTTGTATGACCATGAGTAGTATTTTAGTTATGTCGCTCATTAAACTAATAGTACTGTAATCCGCACAATCAACAGCTCTTGGCTTCTTCGGTAGTGTGATGAAAATGGATGTTTTCAACTCCTTGGGGATGTACCCAGTATTATAAACACACACACACACACACATACACACGCACACACACACATATATGTATATATATATATATATATATATATATATATATATATATATATATATATATATATATATATATCATTGCATAATTCTGTGATAGTATCACTGCTGAAGCTGGATAAGGATTTTATCATCTCTGTTGTTATCTTGTCAGGACCTGCAGCCTTTTAGTCTTTCACCTTTTTAATAGCCTGCCCTACTTCAGCCTTTAATATGTTTGGTCCATCTTGCGTATATTATCCAATGTTTGTTTATTGTCCCTGCTGTCACAGAATAAATCTTCTGTGTGATTCTGTCCATCTTTTTTACTATGTCGATAATATCGATTATAATTTCTCAAATGTTTCCTCTGATACAACCATTTCCTATTATATTGTTTTTCTTCTTCTTTGTAAATTTTTTTTTTATATTTTAATGCACTTAATTCGAGTTGTGTTTTATTTATAGATCATCTATGTCGTTGCATTTCTTCTCCAGGCACACATCTTTTGGCAACTCTGCACATGTGACGTGTTTTTCTGTCTATTAATGTATATATGTGTTCTTTGCTTTCTCTCGTTTATTCATTTTACTCAAGATTTCATCGGTTATCCATAATTGATTTTTCTTATTTATCTTCCCTGGCAAGGTGTTATTTGCAATCTATATACTGGTTTTAACACATTCCCACTTGTATCAATTTTCTCCTCAGAATTTTAACGTCTATATTGCTCCATGATTTCAACGATTTATTTTTCTGTTGAAGTGTGCATATCCTATTAACAGGACATCGCTGTCAACACCAGCATTTTACTGCTATTGTTGATGTCTTGGCAAGTTTTACGTTCAGTAGTTTGGCATTGCTTTCTGAACGTCCGGCTCCCATACCATTACGTTAAGACCCAGTGCAAGGCGGTCTGGTGCCAAATCGGTCTCAGCTGTGTTTTGAACGCAGGTAAGGAGGCTTACAAATTTTCAACGATTAGCCTATCATATCAATATTTTACTTCAACCATGTATAGTTGACTTATAGCGTTGTTTCAACGCTGTTGCCATAGCCCGACTGCGCTTCTTGAATACTCTTTTGTTGAGTGCGACTCTTAAGTTCATTGCCAGCCTGCGGAATGTATGGTCAATGTCTATTATTAATAGATATCACTTTACTTTGTATATCATCTGTTCAGGGAGTCCCTGGATTTCTGAGACAGTCTCCCGGACAATCCCTCAAGTGTTGAGTCTCTCCAAGGTAAAACAAGACTAGGTGCTGTAGACGTTTTGATGCTGAGAGACAGTCCTCCGGACAAACCCACAAGTGCTGAGTCCCACGCAAAGACAGACAAGACAGATAGCGAACTCTTGTGCATTCAAGAAAATTGCTGAATTGATACCATTAAATAGGTGGTCAAAAGTCCACCTCGCCTGACTCTGACTTAGAGAACAGGAGTCCCGCCTTCATGAACCAGCAGTCCATCTTTCAGGACGGCATGACAGCTGAAGAAATGATCACAGCCCCCTTGATCAGAAGTGAAGCATAACTCCATGGTCCGGAAGCATGGCCCGGCATCATGGCCCGGCATCATGGCCCGGCAGCACGGCCCGTCATCATGGCCCGGCATCATGGCCCAGCATCATGGTCGGACTTCATGGTTCCGGCTCCATGACCCCCTTTTCAGGTGGAAAGCTACAGCACCATGATTCACTGCTTCAGAAGTCAAGCCTCTCTGCCACGACGGACTGCTGCGGCAGGAGGGAAACCCGCGCTGTCACTATGGACTACCACTTCATGAAGAACGAGATCCTTCTCTCTACGCCAATGTCACTTAAGATGGACACATCTTGACCACTGATTGATTGGCATCCCCCACGATGGTTTGACATGATGGCGCGGACCTGAGAGAGAAGTGTCCCAGAGAGTCGTCCAGCCCCTGGTCCACTCCTCGGGTATACAGACAACACAGCGGCACCAGCCATCGTCTACGGCCATGCTGCGTGGCACATACCCGTTCTCCTCCAATCACTGAAGTCAAGCAACGTCGGGCGTGGTTAGTACTTGGATGGGTGACCGCTTGCGAACACCACGTGTGTAGACATTTTTTTAATTTTGATTTGTTAAATATGGTATTTTTAGCCCTGTACAATTGTGTTGGTTTGCCACCCGCCTGTCTACTAGCATTGTATCGCTCCGGAAAAATCTACAAGAGCTGAGTCTCCCAGTGAAACCCGCCACAACAACACAACACGTCTTGCTGGCCTTCTTATGTTTTAATTGTCAACCCCTTAAAATTTTGTGTTTTAAATAAGTCGCTGGGTTTCTAAGAGTCGTAGCCCACCGGACAAACTCGCAAGTGATCAGTCTCACGCACACAAAGACAGACAAGACAGATAGCGGACAAGACAAATAGCAAACTCTTGTGCATTCAGGGAAATTGCTGAACAGGTAAATGGTAAGGGGCCCTGAAAAGGGCCGTGGTTATGGGTTGTGGGGAGATGAGGAGAAATCACTTCACTCCATGTGTCATGTAGACCCGGGGGAGGTGCAGAGAAATCACTTCACTCCATGTAAACCCCGGGGAGGTGCGGAGAAATCACTTCACTCCATGTGTCATCTAAACCTCGGGGAGGTGCGGAGAAATCACTTCACTCCAAGTGTCATGTAAACCCCAGGGAAGTGAGGAGAAATCACTTAATACCATGTGTCATGTAAACCTCGGGGAGGTGAGGAGAAATCACTTCACTCCATTTGTTATGTACACCTCGGGAATTTGATCAGTGATAATCTTGGTACCAGTGCCAATCTTGGTATCAGTGATGACTTGATGAAACGTCCACTTCCATGCTCCTGTAAGCTTGTCATTCAGTAGGACATGTGAAAGACGCCCTGCCCTGCTACCTCAGGTTGACGGGATGGGAAACACAGTGGTTACTTCCAAAGGCCAAACCTCATCAGTCGCATCTGAAGACATGCTTGATGGGTTATGATGCTACTATTCTTCATGGTGTGGCTAGAAAATATGACAGCCGAGGGTTTCAACACTGCTTTAACTGCCAAACCTGAGCTTCCTCTACAAACACAACAGGTGATCTCTCTCTCTCCGTCTCTCAAACGACCAAATATCTCTACAAACACAAACAGGTCATTGGTTTCTCTCTCATCTCTATACAGCTCTACAAACACACAAGTGATCAGTTTCTGCGAAGTCCCTAGAGTGTGCAGACATGATCTCTCACGGCTTCTTTAACACCCCACCGCCAGATAAATAACACTATACCAGGATACAAACAGCACCTCACAACTCGTTAAAATAAAACAACATACAAAACCAACACGAATCATGTGCAATGTCTGAAATACATTATTATTACTACAGTTTTTCATATTTATATAAAGACAATATCATATATTTATTGATGTTCTGTTGTGCAAGATGTGCTCTTAAACTTAACTTAATTTTTGCGTGTCGATTAGCTTTCCCTATTATCAGTGTCCCTTGTCATTAGGTGACCATACTCCAACTTCTGAGGTACTTGTAATTTACATACCCATCTCAAGGACAAAAAGTCAACATTTTAATCCAACTGGTGTAGGGAATGAACCCGCTACCTCAGTATCAGCACTCTGGAAGTTTAAGAGCGAGCGCTTATATGGCAAGGAACAATGGTAGCAGGGAGAGCTAATCCACACAAAAACATCAGAGCAGTGCACTCTTCAATGGTAGGGGGTAGTAGCACATGTATGGACTTCTGTTGATGTCAAAGCGGGCGAACGGGAAAACCCACAAAATCAGCATTATTGGCGACTAAATCAATCTCGAATAAACTACATCCATTTAATAACTGGTGTTTGTGTATAGTAGTACTTGTCCTGTACAGAACTTTCCAATCAACCCCAAACATTTATTGCCTGTTTGCGATTTTCTAGGCTAAGTTTATGTTAAGGAAAATGCCATTGCTTTCTGGGTGGGCAATGCTTATAGTTACTATTGTAGAACTAAAACAAAGCAACCTGCTGCCAAATCACTGGCAACAGGTCGTCCTCATTATGCTCCTTTCCTGTGTTAGTGAATATCACACAATATGCTCACCACTGCCCCATATGAAAAGTGGAATAGACAGGAGTCTCAAAAACCAATAGCCCGCACAGGTATATATATATATATATATACAAAAGTCCTCCACAAAAGATACAGTTCATCGTCTGTGGAAGCGGCAGTCTCTAGAAGACCAGCAACTAACCCTGATCTCAGCCAGTCTATGTGTGCTGTGCTGAATCATGACCTGGCTACATTCCAACATGGCTCCCTGCTGATGTGAAACTCTAGGAGCAGTCTTGTACACCCCATTGGTTATTCAGCTTTGAGAGTGGATGCATATTTCTGCAAAAACCACTGTCGAGTGAACTTCTGTTCAGGTCAGTAGGAAAGTTTCTATACCAACCTCACTCTCATAAATGCAAGACTTTTTCAGAACTCAAATTAACACTAATGCATCAGACTTCAAACTCCACTTTCCAAAGAAATCCCCAATAAAGCAACAAATCTATGAGAATGCATCTATCCTCTCTATCAAGAAGCTCAGCAAAGTTCTGGCCATAAGCAGCCACACTGGAAAGCAACTGCTGGGGGTAGAAAAGAGAAGAAAATGAGAACTGGCATGTCCAGAAAACAGATTATGTTTAAGGCTCTAAAGTCAAGGAATACAGATGAAGAATAGAAACCGAGGAACAATACGAAGAATAGAAACCAAAATAAACCAACTGGAATATTATTCCAGTTATTGGAATAAGACAACTGGAAAATTTCAAGGGCATTCCATTAGCTCTGAAAAGCATCTTTCTCCCTCTCTCTCTCTCTCCCATTCACATGCTTTTCTAAAATGAGTTTGCTAATTTATAATAATAATTTATAAATAAAAATTCTAGTTTCTTAACATATACATAGAGAGTTGAATTAGAGACAGATAAATAAGGTGCGAAGGACATACAGGAAAGGGCAGCAAAGTATAGTGCCACTAGAATGTGTAGTCAATATTTCACAATTATTCAGTAAATTGACTATACTCCTTAACTCATTTATTATGCACATGGCTAAGGCAAGCCCACTAACATGAATTAACCTAGAAAACATCTGTACACATACTTCAAAGCTGTGAATTATTTACTGAAACTCACTACAAGTGTGTGATATTAAAGTAAATATATGGGCACCACTCAACATATATAACATTAAGCATCATTTTAGCGTAATTACTGTTGAAGGGTACATGCAATATAAACTGTCTGCATTCATTTATCTAATCATCTGATTGTTCATTTTCAATCTCTACAATATGTCAAACAGTTCTGAAATATTTCATCCCCAAACGTAACTACTATTGTTGCATTAACCCACTATGTCATCATTATGCTCATTCCTTCTGTCCTGAAAGGTGCTCCTCAACTTACTATAGCTTAGCCATAACTCTTATCTGGGATAGTTATTATTATAATACCAAATATGTATTACTTGGAAGAAACACCATCTTGGACACAGAGAGTTAACGAGAAGCTTCGACTGTAAATATTTATTGCACCATATACATCTGCAACTAGGTGTTCAACATGCAGTCAACCATGCCATATAGTCAACCATGTAGTCAACCATGTAGTCTATCATATAGTCATCCATATAGTCAACCATATAGTCAACCATGTAGTCAACTATGCCATATAGTCAACCATGTAGTCAATCATATAGTCAACCATGCCATATAGTAAACCATGTAGTCAACCATATAGTCTACCATATAGTCATCCATATAGTCAACCATATAGTCAACCATGTAGTCAACCATATAGTCAACCATGTAGTCAATCATATAGTCAACCATGCCATATAGTCAACCATGTAGTCAACCATGTAGTCTACCATATAGTCATCCATATAGTCAACCATGTAGTCAACCATGTAGTCATCCATATAGTCATCCATATAGTCATCCATATAGTCAACCATATAGTCATCCATATAGTCAACCATGTAGTCAACCATGTAGTCAACCATATAGTCAACCATGTAGTCAACCATGTAGTCAACCATGTAGTCTACCATATAGTCATCCATATAGTCAACCATGTAGTCATCCATATAGTCAACCATATAGTCAACCATGTAGTCTACCATATAGTCATCCATATAGTCAACCATGTAGTCATCCATATAGTCAACCATATAGTCAACCATGTAGTCTACCATATAGTCAACCATGTAGTCTACCATATAGTCAACCATGTAGTCTACCATATAGTCAACCATATAGTCTACCATATAGTCAACCATATAGTCAACCATGTAGTCTACCATATAGTCAACCATGTAGTCTACCATATAGTCAACCATGTAGTCTACCATATAGTCAACCATGTAGTCTACCATATAGTCAACCATATAGTCAACCATGTAGTCTACCATATAGTCAACCATGTAGTCTACCATATAGTCATCCATATAGTCAACCATGTAGTCATCCATATAGTCAACCATATAGTCAACCATGTAGTCTACCATATAGTCATCCATATAGTCAACCATGTAGTCATCCATATAGTCAACCATATAGTCAACCATATAGTCAACCATATAGTCAACCATGTAGTCAACCATGTAGTCTACCATATAGTCATCCATATAGTCAACCATATAGTCAACCATGTAGTCAACTATGCCATATAGTCAACCATGTAGTCAATCATATAGTCAACCATGCCATATAGTAAACCATGTAGTCAACCATATAGTCTACCATATAGTCATCCATATAGTCAACCATATAGTCAACCATGTAGTCAACCATATAGTCAACCATGTAGTCAACCATGTAGTCTACCATATAGTCAACCATGTAGTCAACTATGCCATATAGTCAACCATGTAGTCAATCATATAGTCAACCATGCCATATAGTAAACCATGTAGTCAACCGTTTAGTCAACCATGTAGTCAACCATGTAGTCAACCATGTAGTCAACCATGTAGTCAACCATATAGTCAACCATATAGTCAACCATGTAGTCAACCATATAGTCAACCATGTAGTCAACTATGCCATATAGTCAACCATGTAGTCAATCATATAGTCAACCATGCCATATAGTAAACCATGTAGTCAACCATGTATTCAACCGTATAGTCAACCATGTAGTCAACCATATAGTCAACCATATAGTCAACCATATAGTTAACCATGTAGTCAACCATGTAGTCAATCATATAGTCAACCATGCCATATAGTAAACCATGTAGTCAACCATATAGTCAACCATGTAGTCAACCATGTAGTCAACCATGTAGTCAACCATGTAGTAAACCATATAGTCAACCATATAGTCAACCATGTAGTCAACCATATAGTCAACCATGTAGTCAACTATGCCATATAGTCAACCATGTAGTCAATCATATAGTCAACCATGCCATATAGTAAACCATGTAGTCAACCATGTAGTCAACCGTATAGTCAACCATATAGTCAACCATATAGTCAACCATATAGTCAACCATATAGTCAACCATGTAGTCAATCATATAGTCAACCATGTAGTCAATCATATAGTCAACCATGCCATATAGTAAACCATGTAGTCAACCATGTAGTCAACCGTATAGTCAACCATGTAGTCAACCATATAGTCAACCATATAGTCAACCATATAGTCAACCATGTAGTCAACCATGTAGTCAATCATATAGTCAACCATGCCATATAGTAAACCATGTAGTCAACCATATAGTCAACCGTATAGTCAACCATGTAGTCAACCATGTAGTCAACCATGTAGTCAACCATGTAGTCAACCATATAGTCAACCATATAGTCAACCATGTAGTCAACCATATAGTCAAAGAACAGAAGCACTTGCGGGACACGATCGTCCCAGTTCAGCCTAGCATGTACAATACTCATGAGTTATTCCCTAGCCACTTGTTAATTATGCAATATAATCTGATTACTCGTGTTGTTCTTATAAAGATTATCTATATGGATTTGGTGCAGTTACTGCCGTTACTTTTTAAAACCCCACTTTTTAGCTAACGTGCATTTTGATTGTACTCCTGGTAGCGGCTTCCCCGGCTTCCCCGAATCGCCCATGATGGCTAGAGTGTCGAGATACTGGCGCATGGACTTGTCATCGAAGCTCAAGGTTTCTCTGATGGTGCCCAGGACTTTACCGCGAGAGTAGATTCGGAACATGGGCAGGACGTTGACGTCCAGGCTCTCGCAGAAGTCTGGCTCGCGCTGACAGTTGACGGCCGCAAACTTGCCTGCACCGTCTTTCCTTGACTCAGCCGCCTGAATGGATTGGCAATAACAAACGGTTATCAGTGATACAGCATTAATTATGTAAGTCTGGCTAATATATCGATTTTTTTAAAGTCACTTAAAAGCCGACAGGTACTTCATTGCACATATGGCTCAGCCTCTTTGTGCAGCGAACTGCCGAAAGCGTCGCATAAAGCGCGAACTCCGTAGCTCCAGCGACGATCCCAGAAGTCTCAGAAAAAAAAGCACTCGTGAACCGAAGGAAGCGGCCAGGAATCGAACCCACAACATTCGGAGCTCGAGTCAGATTTAATGTGCAAAAATAGGTCTGCGTGGCCCTGAGGTTAAACGTGCCGTGCTTTGGGGGGGAGATAGTCAACGTCGACTTCTTGTTCAGAAAGCCATGGCAAACTGCTGAAGCTAAATGTGCCTAGACAATCAGCCGGGAGTCATGACAATGTCTGGCACATGACATGGTGATCTGGCACATGACATGACGGTAATCTCAGCAGATGTATCACACGTGACATGACATGGCAGGGCTGTCTCTAGGGACTGCTCCCATCCATCCATCATGTGCCATGCCGGTAAGCGTGGGCGGTCATGTTCTGCCATCTCACTCGATCACCAGAGTCGTGGATCAGCTCCGTGTTTCTGTCTCGACCATGCCACAAGGCCAAGCCATCCAGGTACTTGCTTCTAGGTCTTCCCCTTGGTCTGTTCCCCTCGATCCTACCAGTTGTCACCAAATTCTCCAATCCATTTCTTCTCATAACATGCCCAAAAAATTTTGACTGTCTACGTCTAATTTCTCTAATCAATTTACGATCTTCATTTGTTTCTTGAAGGACTTGTTCATTGGTCTTTCTGGCTGTCCATGGTATTCTTTGCATTTTCCTCAGAAACCACATCTCTACACCCATCAGATGTTTTTCAGCCTGACTGCTCATTGTCCACGCTTCACATCCATATAAAAGTACAGGTTAAATGTAGCATCTCAACACTCTTTTTCTCGTTTCAATTGACATCTTAGGGACTGCTACTAGCCTACATTCACAGGTATTTGTTGGTCCTCATAGCCCGAAGGGCGCTGCCGTTGTTCGGAAATCGCCGGTTCACATCCCGAGGTCAGTATAGCGGTACTTGAGAGTGTTGTCTATTGTGTCAGCTTTATTCTACGGTTCACATCCCGGGGTCCCTATAGCGGTACATGAGTGTGTTGTCTATTGTGTCAGCTTATCTCTACGGTTCACACCCTGGGGTCCCTATAGCGGTACATGAGTGTGTTGTCTATTGTGTCAGCTTATCTCTATGGATCACACCCCGGGGTCCCTATAGCGGTACATGAGTGTGTTGTCTAATGTGTCAGCTTATCTCTACGGTTCACACCCCGGGGTCCCTATAGCGGTACATGAGTGTGTTGTCTATTGTGTCAGCTTATCTCTACGGTTCACACCCCGGGGTCACTATAGCGGTACATGAGTGCGTTGTCTATTGTGTCAGCTTATCTCTACGGTTCACACCCCGGGGTCCCTATAGCGGTACATGAGTGTGTTGTCTATTGTGTCAGCTTATCTCTACGGTTCACACCCCGGGGTCCCTATAGCGGTACATGAGTGTGTTGTCTATTGTGTCAGCTTATCTCTACGGTTCACACCCCGGGGTCCCTATAGCGGTACATGAGTGCGTTGTCTATTGTGTCAGCTTATCTCTACGGTTCACATCCCGGGGTCCCTATAGCGGTACATGAGTGTGTTGTCTATTGTGTCAGCTTATCTCTACGGTTCACACCCCGGGGTCACTATAGCGGTAAATGAGTGCGTTGTCTATTGTGTCAGCTTATCTCTACGGTTCACACCCCGGGGTCCCTATAGCGGTACATGAGTCTGTTGTCTATTGTGTCAGCTTATCTCTACGGTTCACACCCCGGGGTTCCTATAGCGATACATGAGTGTGTTGTCTATTGTGTCAGCTTATCTCTACGGTTCACACCCCGTGGTCCCTATAGCGGTACATGAGTGTGTTGTCTATTGTGTCAGCTTATCTCTACAGTTCACATCCCGGGGTCACTATAGCGGTACATGAGTGTGTTGTCTATTGTGTCAGCTTATCTCTACGGTTCACACCCCGGGGTCCCTATAGCGGTACATGAGTCTGTTGTCTATTGTGTCAGCTTATCTCTACGGTTCACACCCCGGGGTTCCTATAGCGATACATGAGTGTGTTGTCTATTGTGTCAGCTTATCTCTACGGTTCACACCCCGGGGTCCCTATAGCGGTATATGAGTGTGTTGTCTATTGTGTCAGCTTATCTCTACAGTTCACATCCCGGGGTCACTATAGCGGTACATGAGTGTGTTGTCTATTGTGTCAGCTTATCTCTACGGTTCACATCCCGGGGTCCCTATAGCGGTACATGAGTGTGTTGTCTATTGTGTCAGCTTATCTCTACGGTTCACACGCCGGGGTCCCTATAGCGGTACTTGAGTGTGTTGTCTATTGTGTCAGCTTATCTCTACGGTTCACACCCCGGGGTCCCTATAGCGGTACATGAGTGCGTTGTCTATTGTGTCAGCTTTATTTTACGGTTCACACCCCGGGGTCACTATAGCTGGACTTGAGTGTGTTGTCTATTGTGTCAGCTTATCTCTACGGCTCACGCCACGGGGTTACTATAGTGGTACATGAGTGTATTGTCTGTTGTGTCAGCTTATCTCTACGGAGGTCAACATGACTCGTGTTCATAAACATCCGTTGTGCTGATGCCGAGGAATGGGGTTCAACCCTTACCCCGGACAGCTGGACTAAAATGTTGACCCCTTTCGTTGACTTGGCGACGTTAATTACAAGTATCAAAGAAGTTGGAGTGGGTTCGCCTGATGACGCGTGACAATGCAAATCGGCAAAACTAATCTACACGTAAAATCTAGTCCTTTGCTACTAGAAGTAGTTATGTATGGACTACGCTTGAGTTCAAAGCGAGCGAGTGCAAAAGAAAAAATAAAATCTTATCTTCACTTCTGTCCTCTACTCACTATGAGTGTCCATCAGTACGTGTACATTGTCCATTATATTCATATTATTTATTTAATGAACTGGAATGATTCCCAGCAATGGGGATATCTGCGTACTAGACGCATTCGCGACCAAGCCATAAATGTGTACCATATAATATCTATGGAAATAAAGGCGGTGGGTATACGTTACCACATCAGCCATAGTGTACAGATTGGAATGTAACAGAAGATTGCCAGCACCGAGCACACAATTACCTCAAGATTTGCACACCGTCCCTGTGCTTGCTACAGTGAATTGTGTGATCTTATCTTTTCTCGTTTCCTGTCCTGGCTATGAGTGCCCATTAATACCGGCAGATATATTCGCCACTCTATCTCAAATGTGTTCAACATGGATAGTTCTGAGTACGGAGGAATTATGCACGGGCTATTGTCGGTGGCGGATTCGGATTGTTCCCAGGCCGATCTGGCCTAACATGGAGCAGCAGAAAATGTTGTTGCAAGTGTCGGCGACCGCCATGATCTCGACCACATCCCTGGTCGGGTGCAGGTTGCTCTAGAAAACATGGGGCCAGCACGATATGTCCCACGAGACCTCTGGGAGAGCTCTTTGATCAATGATAGATCTTCAGGGCATTACCGCACACTGCGGCAGAGAGAGAGAGAGAGAGAGAGAGAGAGAGAGAGAGAGAGAGAGAGAGAGAGAGAGAGAGAGAGAGAGAGAGAGAGAGAGAGAGAGAGAGAGGCTTTTAATCACTAATATTTCTCCAAGGCAATACCGCACACTGTGGCAGAGGCTGACGGCCTTCTAGGGTATATTTATTTCGGCAACTTTCAAATGGACATATCTTCTGCTGTTCTTCCTTCTGCAACTGTATATGGTATTTAAGCATTATGCCAAGACTGTCGACAGCGTGGATTGACGATCCCTTTTGAGACTGATCCGGCGCTAGATGACCCCACAGAACTGTATGAACGATACGGCACTAGACGACCCCGCAGTACTGTATGAACGATCCGGCACTAGATGACCCCACAGAACTGTATGAACAATAAGGCACTAGATGACCCCACAGAACTGTATGAACGATCCGGCACTAGATGACCCCACAGAACTGTATGAACAATAAGGCACTAGATGACCCCACAGAACTGTATGAACAATAAGGCACTAGATGACCCCACAGAACTGTATGAACAATAAGGCACTAGATGACCCCACAGAACTGTATGAACAATAAGGCACTAGATGACCCCACAGAACTGTATGAACAATAAGGCACTAGATGACCCCACAGAACTGTATGAACAATAAGGCACTAGATGACCCCACAGAACTGTATGAACAATAAGGCACTAGATGACCCCACAGAACTGTATGAACAATAAGGCACTAGATGACCCCACAGAACTGTATGAACAATAAGGCACTAGATGACCCCACAGAACTGTATGAACAATAAGGCACTAGATGACCCCACAGAACTGTATGAACAATAAGGCACTAGATGACCCCACAGAACTGTATGAACAATAAGGCACTAGATGACCCCACAGAACTGTATGAACAATAAGGCACTAGATGACCCCACAGAACTGTATGAACAATAAGGCACTAGAAGACCCCACAGAACTGTATGAACAATAAGGCACTAGATGACCCCACAGAACTGTATGAACAATAAGGCACTAGATGACCCCACAGAACTGTATGAACAATAAGGCACTAGATGACCCCACAGCACTGTATGAACGATCCGGCACTAGATGACCCCACAGAACTGTATGAACGGACCGGCGCTAGATGACCCCACAGAACTGTATGAACGGACCGGCGCTAGATGACCCCACAGAACTGTATGAACGGACCGGCGCTAGATGACCCCACAGAACTGTATGAACGATCCGGCGCTAGATGACCGCACAGAACTGTATGAACGGACCGGCGCTAGATGACCCCACAGTACTGTATGAACGATCCGGCACTAGATGAACCCACAGTGCTGTATGAACGGACCGGCGCTAGATGACCCCACAGAACTGTATGAACGGACCGGCGCTAGATGACCCCACAGAACTGTATGAACGATCCGGCACTAGATGACCCCACAGCACTGTATGAACGATCCGGCACAAGATGACCCCACAGAACTGTATGAACGGACCGGCGCTAGATGACCCCACAGAACTGTATGAACGACCCGGCACTAGATGACCCCACAGCACTGTATGAACGGACCGGCGCTAGATGACCCCACAGAACTGTATGAACGGACAGGCGCTAGATGACCCCACAGAACTGAATGAACGGACCGGCGCTAGATGACCCCACAGAACTGTATGAAGGATCCGGCACTAGATGACCCCACAGAACTGTATGAACGGACCGGCGCTAGATGACCCCATAGAACTGTATGAAGGATCCGGCACTAGATGACCCCACAGAACTGTATGAAGGATCCGGCACTAGATGACCCCACAGAACTGTATGAACGATCCGGCACTAGATGACCCCACAGCACTGTATGAAGGATCCGGCACTAGATGACCCCACAGCACTGTATGAAGGATCCGGCACTAGATGACCCCACAGCACTGTATGAAGGATCCGGCACTAGATGACCCCACAGAACTGTATGAAGAATCCAGCACTAGATGACCCCACAGAATTGTATGAAGGATCCGGAACAAGATGACCCCACAGAACTTATGAAGAATCCGGCACTAGATGACCCCACAGCACTGTATGAACGGACCGGCGCTAGATGACCCCACAGCACTGTATGAACGATCCGGCACTAGATGACCCCACAGCGCTGTATGAAGAATCCGGCACTAGATGACCCCACTTCACTGTATGAAGGATCCGGCACTAGATGACCCTACAGAACTGTATGAAGGATCCGGCACTAGATGACCCCACTGAACTTATGAAGAATCCGGCACTAGATGACCCTACAGAACTGTATGACGGATCCGGCACTAGATGACCCCACAGAACTGTATGAAGGATCCGGCACTAGATGACCCCACCGAACTGTATGAACGATCCGGCACTAGATGACCCCACAGAACTGTATGAAGAATCCAGCACTAGATGACCCTACAGAACTGTATGAAGGATCCGGCACTAGATGACCCCACAGCACTGTATGAACGATCCGGCGCTAGATGACCCCACACCACTGTATGAACAATAAGGCACTAGATGACCCCACAGCACTTTATGAACGATCCGGCGATAGATGACATCACAGCACTGTATGAAGGATCCGGCAGTAGATGACCGCACAGAACTGTATGAACGATCCGGCGCTAGATGACCGCACAGAACTGTATGAACAATCCGGCACTATATGACTCCACAGAACTGTATGAACAATCCGGCAGTAGATGACCGCACAGAACTGTATGAAGGATCCGGCACTAGATGACCCCACAGAACTGTATGAACAATCCGGCACTAGATGACCCCACAGAACTGTATGAAGGATCCGGCACTAGATGACCCCACAGAATGTATGAACAATCCGGCACTAGATGACCCCACAGAGCTGTATGAACGATCCGGCGCTAGATGACCGCACAGAACTGTATGAACAATCCGGCACTAGATGACCCCACAGAACTGTATGAAGGATCCGGCACTAGATGACCCCACAGAACTGTATGAAGGATCCGGCACTAGACGACCCCGCAGTACTGTATGAACGATCCGGCACTAGATGACCCCACAGAACTGTATGAACAATAAGGCACTAGATGACCCCACAGAACTGTATGAACGATCCGGCACTAGATGACCCCACAGAACTGTATGAACGATACGGCACTAGACGACCCCGCAGTACTGTATGAACGATCCGGCACTAGATGACCCCACAGAACTGTATGAACAATAAGGCACTAGATGACCCCACAGAACTGTATGAACGATCCGGCACTAGATGACCCCACAGAACTGTATGAACAATAAGGCACTAGATGACCCCACATAACTGTATGAACAATAAGGCACTAGATGACCCCACAGAACTGTATGAACAATAAGGCACTAGATGACCCCACAGAACTGTATGAACAATAAGGCACTAGATGACCCCACAGAACTGTATGAACAATAAGGCACTAGATGACCCCACAGAACTGTATGAACAATAAGGCACTAGATGACCCCACAGAACTGTATGAACAATAAGGCACTAGATGACCCCACAGAACTGTATGAACAATAAGGCACTAGATGACCCCACAGAACTGTATGAACAATAAGGCACTAGATGACCCCACAGAACTGTATGAACAATAAGGCACTAGATGACCCCACAGAACTGTATGAACAATAAGGCACTAGATGACCCCACAGAACTGTATGAACAATAAGGCACTAGATGACCCCACAGAACTGTATGAACAATAAGGCACTAGATGACCCCACAGAACTGTATGAACAATAAGGCACTAGAAGACCCCACAGAACTGTATGAACAATAAGGCACTAGATGACCCCACAGAACTGTATGAACAATAAGGCACTAGATGACCCCACAGAACTGTATGAACAATAAGGCACTAGATGACCCCACAGCACTGTATGAACGATCCGGCACTAGATGACCCCACAGAACTGTATGAACGGACCGGCGCTAGATGACCCCACAGAACTGTATGAACGGACCGGCGCTAGATGACCCCACAGAACTGTGTGAACGGACCGGCGCTAGATGACCCACAGAACTGTATGAACGATCCGGCGCTAGATGACCGCACAGAACTGTATGAACGGACCGGCGCTAGATGACCCCACAGTACTGTATGAACGATCCGGCACTAGATGAACCCACAGTGCTGTATGAACGG
The DNA here is from genome assembly GCA_963921405.1 of Cepaea hortensis. Classification (NCBI taxonomy): domain Eukaryota; kingdom Metazoa; phylum Mollusca; class Gastropoda; order Stylommatophora; family Helicidae; genus Cepaea; species Cepaea hortensis. The sequence continues at coordinate 96,818,775 of OY992891.1, forward strand.
ACCGGCGCTAGATGACCCCACAGAACTGTATGAACGGACCGGCGCTAGATGACCCCACAGAACTGTATGAACGATCCGGCACTAGATGACCCCACAGCACTGTATGAACGATCCGGCACAAGATGACCCCACAGAACTGTATG
>OY992891.1:96823917-96973917 GCA_963921405.1 Cepaea hortensis
CTCAATCCAACGAACACAAGCAAGCAAGCAAGCAAACAAGCGAATTGGTAAACTCGCAACAGTCTGATGGCATGTGCCTTGAAGAGATGTACACAATAATCGTCATGGCTAAGGCAGCCTTTTGCATGATGGAAAACATACTGACCAATAAAAAATATATCTACTTCAACGAGTGTTGAGGTGTTACATAGAACATTAACTGTTCTATGGATGTACAACGTGTACCAGGAGTGCCTCTATGGGATTGGAGGTGAAATGTATCTGCAGAGAACGAGAACTAATTTAAGTGTATCATGGTATCACAATGTTTAAAAAGATGGGCAAATAACGCATGTTTTGAGCATCAGTTGGAAGAAAGTGCCTTCGCGCGATCGCGCACGCGCGCATGCGCGCACACACACACACATAAACGTGCCTTACACAGCCAGGATCTCAGGCCAGGTGTGAGCAGACATCATAGACCACACACACAATATATATATCCCACCAATGAGTGGAGTCAAGAACCGACATCACAGCACTCAGGGGCATTCACATCCATGCTCCCCACTCATCTGCAACCGCCAGCGAAGAGTCCCACTATTAATGGTAACAGTAGCAGTCTGATTATGTGTCCGTCTGGCTTTTCCTCGGAGTTTTGAATATCGGCCGGATTATCTGGTCACTCTCTTCAGAACCATTCTCTCCAGGCCGTGATGATCTAACCGTTTTTCTGCACTATACGCACGACCCCAAAAGGTCCTGTCTTGCAATAACATCCCACCTAGTCATGTAGACCCGGCTAATCTGTCCGCCTCCTCGTTTCCCACCACACCAGCATGTCCTGGGGAAAAAATCTCTGGATGCTCTCTGTGTTTGATTGTAGAACGGAAGCCTGCTACTCTACTAGAAACGTGCCTGTCTCCACCTTTCTCATCTTACTTTGTGTGTAGCAATTAGAGAACTAAGTTGACACCCTCGCTAGCAGACAGGTGAGGCGGATTACCATCTTTATCCAACTGAACAAGTTAGTTATTTAGTTAGTTAGTTGGTTAATTAGTCGCGGTTCAGATTGCTACTGTAACTATTAGTGTTGGAACTCTTCGCTGGCTGCTGAGGATGGGGACAGAGCGCTTATGGGAATGTCCCGAATGCTGTGATGTGGGTTCCTAAATCAATCAATCAATCAATAAGTCGCGGTTCCAACTTTACGGCCACGGGTTATCCCCATTATGCTCCGTTCCTGTGCCAGTGGATATCACACAAAATGCTCCCCACTGCCCAATGTGAGAAGTGGAATAGACAGAAGTCTCGGCAAGCCAACAGCCCGCACAGGTACATTGTGCATAATGCCGCCGAAAGAATGCCAACACAGAAGTCCAAATCAGAGTGAACAAGTAATATATATATATGACTCGACACAGGACACATCACGCTGAACCACCACATGCTTGATAAGCAGAAGATAGACAAAACTGTGAGATGTCTAAATGGCAGCTAAACATTTGTTACAGGAGTGTTATTAGTAGTGTGACTCTTCGCTGGCTGTTTAACGAGGGGACGGAGCACGTATGGGAATGTCCTGAGTGCAGTGATGTCAGTTCTTAACTCAACTCAACTCAACTACAGGAGTGTCCGACATATACAGAACACACAAACGCGTTGATCCACATCCGCTCCTGGTGGAGACAGCATCTGCCAATTTATGTTTGGATTTATGCATACTGACTTCTGAACGTGGACTGAGAATTATATCTAAATTCATCATCACCATCAGGCGACATGCCCATAAGCGTTGGCGATCACGGTTCTTCATCTCCAGCGATCACAAGACTATAGCATCAGGTATGCGTTCTTGTCCCGATATTGTCATACGGCCAAGCCATCCAGATATTTAAGTCTCTGCCTTCCCATCATGGTTCTGTCAGTCCATGGTATTCTTTGCATCGGTCTCTCAAACCACATTTCCACTGTCACTAGATGTAAGTTCCCAGGCGCATAACAGACGCTAACATCTCCCCACTCCGGCGCCGATGTTGAACAAGAACACCGGAAGTATGACGTCAACATACCTTCAACATTACAGGGTCGACAATGGCGGGTGTGTAATTTCTTGTACTCTATCAACAACGTCACATGAACATCTGAGCACGGACCTGGCCAGCTAAGGTTGAAATATATCTTTCTTGTCGCCTACTGTGCCCGCCACCCTCACCTAGATTGTGCCCCAAACGTGCAAGACACTGCGATAAATCAATGGAGCCTTTCATATTTGAGAGGGGATTAGCCCCAACGCCTGTACCCTCACAGGGTCAGGGCGATGTCCTTGCGATCACCAAGCCCGATCCGTACTTCAATACGAGTTTGGTGCACAGCTTAAACGAGTCTAACTTCGGAGGGTTTCTGTGGACGAAGGATGCTGCCCTGGTTATGTTCTACAATCCCGGTGACTCCATGAGCTCTGTCTTCAAGAAGGACTTCGCAATGGTAAGCGATGCAGATATCACACATGTTGCGTTGCTTTCTGATTATTATTAATAAATCAACCAATCAATCAATCAAGTGCCGTCTCCACGATGAAGGTTGGAGGCAATGGACCTCCAACACTGTCTGTCTCTCGCCCCGACTGTACATTCTGTTAGGCTGATGTTCGTCCATCTCTTGATGTTATCTTCCCACTTGTATCGTTGTCTGCCTCGTGTTCGCTTGTCCAAAACCTTGCCTTCCAGTATGGTTTTTATAAGGGTAGTATGTCTTTTAACATGACCGAAATATTTCACTTGCATCAACTCTCATTTCTTTCCCAGGATTTCTAGAGCCTCTGTAGTTGATTGTTTCTGTTTCCATGAAATATGACATATTCGTCTGTATATCCACATCTCCAGGGCTTCTATTCTACTGTCTAGTTGTTTACTGAATGTCCAGACTTCCGCGCCATACAGTAGTGTTTAATGTACGCAGTGTTGTCATCTCCATTTGATGAAAAAGCACTAAAATCAACCCCAAAAAGCACCAAAAAGCACAAATTATTTGGGGAAAGCACCAAAAACAAAAGCACCAACTGTTTTTATTACAAATGTAAGAAGGTAGCACATTATAGTTTATGATTATCGCCTCATATTACAATGAAGTTTGTTGAAAATCCCAGTCAGACAACTCCTCTTCAGTTTCTGTAGCTATTTCCTGTTGTGTTTGCTCATGCGATGATGATGATGATGATGATTGAAAGAAACATGTATATGCCTCCTGTGATCCAATTTTTCGTAGACTATCCTTAGGTAGTTTTTAATCATGACAACATTTGCCATATCGTTTCATGCCATATCTCATAGTCAAAACAGCTGTCAAACACTTGATGCTCAGTCTGTTAATTCCAATTTTCAAAAACAAAAATTACAAATTCGGCCTCGTCTAACCTGCTTCATCAGCTATGGTTATTGTTGAGGGCCGTGGTTTTTGTGGGTTTATTCACCCTAATTCTTGTCTTATGAGTCCTATCTCGGACTGGTTATGTATCGTTTGTGTCTGTGACGTCAGCGGTGGGATCGGTCGGCGGCTATCCTTTGTGCTCGTCTGTTCTTGTAGTTTTCTTTGTTGGTGTAAATTCCTGGCTCGTCTGGCTTGACTGGCTGTAGTCCTTATATAAAGACTTTTCGTTATCCCACTCCATGCATCGTAAGCTGGGGGATCGGTCGGCGGCTGTCCTTTGTATGCATGTTTCCTCTTGCTGTTTTCTTTGTTGGCGCAGGCCCCTGGCTTGACTGGTTGCAGTCCTTAAAAGGACTTTTTATTTGGTTTGTTTGTCTTCTCAATTGTGAAGTAACTGTAGAAGCCTTTCGATGTTATATGCCTCCTTGCGCTTTCTTTCAGTCCGCTTCCCACGTTTGAGTTCTTGCTGTCTTTTGCTCGCTTCCTCCGAGCTCAGCCATGGGATGATTTCTCCGTCTTCAAAGTAGTATTCCCATGCGTATTCTGCTGGGCGTTTTATTTCTGGAAGAATTATTGTGTCTTTGAAGAAGGGCACTGGTTCCCCGTTGAGTTTCTTGTACTTCTCCTTTTTTTCTTCTTCCATGCGCTTTCTTTATTCCTCGCACGTGATTTCGAAGTGCCTCTTTCTCTCGGGAAACATTATTTCTACTTCTGGCTTCTGGACGTCCTCTATGCCGATGTCAGGGTGCTCATCTCGATTTTCTTCTGATGTCTGGTGGGGTATTGGCTTCAATTTGAGTGATTCGGGCGTCGTGTTTGGGCTGCTGGCTTTCGCTTGTGATTCCGGCTCGGTTTCTTGGTTTTCATCCTGCGATTTCTCTGTAGTTTCTTGTTCGGCTTCTGTGGTTTTGTTTCGGAGTATTTCCATTTCAGCTTTCTGTAGTTCTCGCTCTGATTTAATGGTTTGTAGGATCTCTTCATTCTCCTTCTTAATCAGTGCAATATGTTCTACTTCTTGCTTGATGTTTTGCTGTATCTCCTTCATTTCCGCCAGTAGTTTTTCGTTGTCCTTATTCGGGGTCGACGTTAGCAGTGCCTTGACTTGTCTCTTCAACTCGTCTATCTGTTTTTGAAGTTGATCTCTTTCGGCTTGTGCTATACCCGTGGCTGTCTCGCCCCCTGCATTGCTTCCTTGAATGGAGTCTTTGTGATGATGGCGATCTTTAAGACGTCTCTGTGTATCTGCAGGTACGGGCAGCCCAAGTATCTTGCTCCATGCTTGCCCTGGCAGTTGGCACACTTTCTTTTGTTGTTAGGGGCTCTGAAGTCCGTGTCCAGCTTGGCCAGTGGACACTCCTTGAAGGCGTGGCGATCGGCGCAGTATCGGCATATTTCCTTCCCACTGCGACACGTAGCTCTGCTGTGTCCGGCCCTCTGGCATCTGGAACATTGTGTGATTCTTGGGATGAATCTCTCTGGTTGCTGCATTATCTTGTTGAATGATACTGTGGTCGGCATTTCGCTGCCCTCCGATGTCACCACTGCCAAGGTTGTAGGTATCTTGGAGAAGGTGAGAAGCCGCTCCGCCTTCAAGAATCGGATGTGAAGATTCTCTTCACGTAGCTGCTTCAGGATTTCTTCATCTGTCAGCTCCACATGAATCCGCTTCACAACCCATCGGACTGTTTTTGAGTCGGTGTTTCCGACTCTGGTGTCTTTCTCCTCCTTCTCTGCTGTCTTGGTTCTTGACTGTGTTGGGCTGTCAATCTTCTCCCTCGTGGCAGCTTCAGTAATAGCTGTAGTATCAGGCTCTTTGATGCAGCTAGCAGGTGGGCTTTCGACGTTCTTCTTCTTGTTGTCGGCTCCCACGCTGCACATCTTGGCAATAGCGTGTTTCTTGTTGTTGGACTTTCAACGTGACATTTTCCCGCGTATCAGGCTTCTTGACAGAATAATGCGACTTGACTTGTTAGCGCTCGCAGTGCGAATGACGGACGACGTGCTCAGTCTGTTCCGCAATTTTGATTTTATAACTCCCATCTGACTGAAAATACGCTCCACGTCCGCATTAGAATGAGGTAAAATGAGCACAGACAAAGATAAATCTGTAAGATCTTGGAAAGGATTTTCACCGGTGGCATCCCTGAATGAGGCTATTTCTGCATCCCTGTATGAGGCTAATCTGCCCACAGTACAAGTATGTCAGAGGTCTGTGTCCACTGCATATGATGAAGTTTTCTTCACTGGAAATCATGCGGGTGAGAGTAGCTGAAACAAACATTTTAGCAATATCCTATAAGTAGTATATGGCGTGCACTTGCCACATGATTGGAGGGTAAACTGGTAGGGTAATTTGTTTTTATGAAGGAAATACGGGGAAAATGTCGACTCGGTGAAATTTTTTTTTTTTTTTTGTGGGGTGAAACGGCGTGTGGGAATTTTTTTTCGTGGGAACGAAGTTTTTGGCGCTGCCTGGTGGGGAAGTAATTAAGGTAAAATGTTCTGCGAGGTTGTGAGATGAGTGGTAGTACTTAAAGAGAGGGCACGGCTGAGGGAGGGGTATATATTTTAGAAAGGAGTATATGAATGTGTGCGTAGTGATGAACAAGGGTGTGATGGGTCGTTCTACTCATGGGTATATGGTGGTGGCGTAGACATAATATGTATGGGTAGTGATAGACAAGGGTGTGCTGGGTCGTTCTACTCATGGGTATATGGTGGTGGTGTAGATATAATGTGTGCGTAGTGATGAACAAGGGTGTGATGGGTCGTTCTACTCATGGGTATATGGTGGTGGTGTAGATATGAATGTGTGCGTGGTGTCGTGATGGGTCGTTCTAGTCATGGGTATATGGTGGTGGCGTAGACTTAATGTGTCTGTGTAGTGATACACAAGGGTGTAATGGGTATATGGTGGTGGTGTAGATATAATGTGTGCGTAGTGATGAACAAGGGTGTGATGGGTCGTTCTACTCATGGGTATATGGTGGTGGTGTAGATATGAATGTGTGCGTGGTGTCGTGATGGGTCGTTCTAGTCATGGGTATATGGTGGTGGCGTAGACTTAATGTGTATGGGTAGTGATAGACAAGGGTGTGATGGGTCGTTCTACTCATGGGTATATGGTGGTGGTGTAGATATAATGTGTGCGTAGTGTCGTGATGGGTCGTGGTTTCTACTCATGGGTATATGGTGGTGGTGTAGATATGAATGTGTGCGTGGTGTCGTGATGGGTCGTTCTAGTCATGGATATATGGTGGTGGCGTAGACTTAATGTGTCTGTGTAGTGATACACAAGGGTGTAATGGGTATAGGGTGGTTACGTGTATGACTGTATCTGTGTAGTGATGAACAAGGGTGTGATGGATCGTGGTTATACTCGAAGTAAGAGCTGGTTACTATCATCTGAACAGTGTGATAGTAGTGAAGGGTGGTATATTCACCGATTACAAAGGAAAGCATATAAAGTTATAATGGGTATGGTGGTAAGGGGTATTAGTGATCAAGTAGAAGTGATATAGGGGTGGTCATAAATATAATAAGAGGTGTTTGCAATTACACACTGGTCAACCAGTGGTCAAGTGGTCAAGTAAGGGTCAAGTAGTCAAGTAAGGAAATTTTAGGGAAAAGTGATTGTAATGATATGGTGGTGATTAAAGAGTGGTAAATTAGTGGTCAAGTAGTGGTCAAGCAGCGGTCAAGCGGTGGTCAAGTGAGGAAAATTTTAGGGAAATTTTAGGGAAAAGTGATTGTAATGATATGGTGGTGATTAAAGAGTGGTAAATTAGTGGTCAATCAGTGGTCAAGGAGTGGTCAAGTGGTCAAGCAATGGTCAAGTGGTCAAGTGAGGAAATTTTAGGGAAAAGTGTTTGTAATGATATGGTGATGCTTAAAGAGTGGTAAATTAGTGGTCAAGCAGTGGTCAAGCAATGGTCAAGTGGGCAAGTAAGGAAAATTTTAGGGAAAAAGTGATTGTAATGATATGGTGATGCTTAAAGGGTGGTAAATTAGTGGTCAATCAGTGGTCAAGGAGTGGTCAAGTGGTCAAGTAAGGAAAATTTTAGGGGAAATTGGTCGTAGTGACATGGTGATGATTAAATTAGTGGTAAATTAATGATCAAGTAGTGGTCAAGTAGTGGTCAAGCAGTGGTCAAGCGGTGTGTAAGTGAGGAAAATTTTAGGGAAATTTTAGGGAAAAGTGATTGTAATGAGATGGTGATGATTAAAGAGTGGTAAATTAGTGGTCAAGTAGTGGTCAAGCAGTGGTCAAGTAGTGGTCAAGGGGTCGAGTGACCACTTAAATTGTAGAGGACGATGTGCCTAAGATTATGGTAGTGATTAAAGTGATCGATGACGTGGTCAAGCAGAGGTCAAGCAGTGGTCAAGTAGTTGAGTGACCACTTAAATTATAGGGGAAAGTATGTATATTGCAATGGTGGTGGGTAAAGTGAGGAAGAATCAATAGTAGTGAAAATACTACTACGAATATTAGCGACAAGCACAAAGACAACCAAGTACATACTTGATACACACAAATACAAAGACAACGAAACACACACACGTACAGATACAAAGGCAACCATACCATTACTACTATCACAACAACAGCTATACACAAGTACACACCCATAATCAAAGACACAAATACACACACACACACACATACAAACACAAAGGCAACCATACACAGACAACCCATACCATTACTACTGTCATCACAACTATACACAAGTACACACACTTGATACACTTGTACATACAGACCTACAAGCACACAAGAACACTCAAAGACAAATACAAAGACACACCCATACCATTACTACTGTCACTATCAACAGATATACACACGTGCAGAGACAGCACAAAGACACACCCATACCATTACTACTGTCATCACAACCAGTACAGACACACTCACCCATACACAAGAACACTCAAACACAAAGACACAGACACACTTGTACATACAGACACAGAAGTACAGACAATCCATACTATTACTACTGTCATCACAACTATACACAGACACACCCATACACACTTGATACACTTATACATACAGACCTACAAGAACAAAGTCAACCACACACAGCCATAAACAAATACACAAAGACGGTCACACTTGTACATACAGACCTACAAGCACAAAGTCAACCACACACAGCCATAAACAAATACACAAAGACGGTCACACTTGTACATACAGACCTATAACATCACAACTATACACAAGTACATACCCATAATCAATTACACAAGAACACTCAAAGACAAATACAAAGACACAAACACATGTACACACTTGATACACACAAATACAAAGACAGCCAAGTACACACACACACCCATATCATTACTACTGTCATCACAACTATACTCAAGTACAGACACACCCATCGCCTAGCATTACTACTGTCATCACAACTATATACAACTACGTACAGACACGAGTACAACAACAAAGACAGACACAAAACACATACAGACACCCATACACATTTGATACACTTGTACATACAGACACATAAGTACACAAAAAACAAAGAGGGCCACACAAACCAGTACTACTGGTATCACAACCACTACAGATACACTTGTGCATACAGACCTACAAGAATATCACATACCCCCTTTGGTAAAGAAACGCTGATATCCGAGACTACGTCATCAACGCCATGTGTAAAAGTCATTAAGTATGAGTCATCGGTTTGTGGGAAGCAGGCGTGAGAATAGCTTACTGCCACGTCAGCTAGGTCGTGTGCAGAACCAGTGTATAAAATAGAAGGCGTCTCTTGTGAGCTCAGTACCAGTTCACGGGCTGACTTGTCTATCTACAGAGGTGCTTCAGGCTGGTGTGAGCAGTGTAGTAAGCAGATATTGTTCACGTACTGACTTGGCTACATCGGTGAAACAGGTTGGTGTGAGCAGTGTTCGTGTAGTAACCAGCTATTTTTCACGTAGTGACTTGGGTACAGCAGTGAAACTTGGTGTGAGCCTTATTCGTGTCGTTGGCCTCTGATAAAACAGTGAAACATTGTATACACCAGAACATTTTTTCGTGGTTGTAAGAAAGAAGAAAAAAACAGTTTATCAATATGACCACCAGCTCTACTTTCACGTGTTCAGTGTGCGACAAAGCCTATTGTGATAAGTATACCCTTAATCGTCACATTCGGACCATTCACGAGGGGAAAGACCAAGTATATCCCTGTCAGTTATGTGATAAGGTGTGTAATACGAACGATGGCCTACAAAAACACAAACGAATACGTCATCAGCCACGTATGAATACACCAAACACTCCAATACCAGAGACGACAGCACCACCTGTCTATTTACACCATCATCGTAGTGTAAGTCAAGTACCAGACTGCCACCACTGTATCTTCAATGATAACCTTACCCGTCATAATAGGAACATTCACAATGATTATCCCTGTCAGAGACGTGACAATCTATACAATTCGAACCTACAACGGTACTTACATCACCAGACATCACGAGAAAGGATGACACCCTTAGACACCCTGGCAACACCTCCACTCATAGTAGCAGAGGATATCCAACCAAATGATAGAGACAGTTTGGCAGCCCTTAAGGCGTACTGCAAGGACCTATCGCTTATGCTACCCAATCAAGTGGTAGTATTAGAAAAAAGTGTCGACCACCGCTATCGGGTGGTTTTGGTATGATAAAAAGAAGTATTCAGATATCTTGTATGATATCTCATACATGTCTTTATTCTGGATCCGAAACATATAAGGTATGTGTGATGACTTCGACAACAACAGTGTTTTTTGATAGTCAACTATATACTCAAAAATGAAGATCACTAATCCAGAACTTTTTGGTGTTTCACTAATCATCTATGTCATTGATTGTTTCTTATATAGCTAAACTGTTTTTCACTAAGCATGTATGTCATTGATTTTTTTCTTATATCTCTAAACTGTTTTTCACTACTCATGTATGTCCTTGATTTTATCTTATATCACTAAAGTGTTTTTCACTAATCATCTATGTCATTGATTGTTTCTTATATCACTAAACTGTTTTTCACTACTCATGTATGTCATTGATTGTTTCTTATATCTCTAAACTGTTTTTCACTAATCATCTATGTCATTGATTTTATCTTATATCATTAAACTGTTTTTCACTAAGCATCTATGTCATTGATTTTTTCTTATATCTCTAAACTGTTTTTCACTAATCATGTATGTCATTGATTTTTTTCTTATATCACTAAAGTGTTTTGATGAATAATACATTCTTTGATATATTGAAACCAAGTTTTTTTTTTGTTGATTTTCTTTATTGTTTTTGTTTTCAGGACGTTGTCTTGTCGGCTCAGAGCTTACATTACCAGACATGAACAATGTCTTAGAAGAAGTTATGGCAAATACAGAACAGTCAAATGTATAAAATCTAGGAAAAAATAACCAAAGGCGAAAAGACCTAAAGAGAGAAATGTCTCGACCAAGCTTATAAATATTACAACTAAAAGGTTGATCAAAATTCAAACATTATAAAAATAACCAAATATGAAAAGGCCAAAGACAGAAATATTTCAACTAAACTTATAAATAAGTCACCAAAAGGGGAAAAGGTCAAGTACAGAAATAGCTATGGAAAAAGTAAGTCCACAAAACTAAGAAAGAAATGTAACTTCTGTAGTCAATTGTGTCTTATCTGAAAAGACGCTATCAATGTCACCCCTTTCCTTGTTTTACTTTACCAAAGACCTTCACCGTATCTGGTACAGAAACCCTTATACAGCACTCATCTCTCCACAGTCTTGGTTGCTTTCTAATACAAAGTGGTTACATCACCAAGAACTTCAAACCTCCAGTGTACACGTGCTCCATTGAAACACCCATGACAGTTAACAACATGTATGGCCATGTAATCTGTGAGTCCATCGGGGATAGTTCATCCGAGTATTCCAAAAGATCCATTTCCCATGGCTGACATCTTCAACTTGCTATAACACAACTTATTCTAATATACACTTTACATGAAATTTCCCAAATTTGGGCTCTATTAAAGATTACGTAATGAGATACACAAAGACACCAAGAACATATCATACAAAACAATTCACAAATTAAAACTTAAACCATATCAGATGAACCACCCAACAAGTACTACACAAACATATAATAAGGAAACACATGACACACAGAGCTTACAGACAAATCACTTGGACTCAAACAAATTTTGCTTCTTGTACTGTAGAATTCTACCAACACTTCTTTCCTATCACCAAAACTAAACATCTACCACACAACCACTGGTCATGTATCCAACATAATACTCATACCCTCGCCAACGACATTAAGGAAATACATACTTATACATTGTCAGACATTAGATTTAAAGCCCCTACTACTAACATATCAGCGGTGTCGAGTTCCCGTTTCACAAAAACACCCTCTTGTCAGTTGTTAGTGAAAACCATTACACCAGTCCATAATTGTGACTCGTAGAATCTACACTCACACTGTCGTATCTGTAGTATGGGTCTGTGATCAGAGATTCTTCTATAGAATCACATTGTAATCCTAACGTTTTAACCTACTTGTGTAAAACTTTTTTCACCTTCCATTCACCAGGTACAATGACAGCTTTAATTGATAGACGGACATCGTGGTCAGAAGATGAAGATTGTTGTGAAGATGACAGTGTTTTGAAGGAGGATGATTCTGGCTTCTTCACACCAGCTTTAACATTAGACATTTTGTTCTGCCAGAAACCTACTCGTGGCACCCAGCCAGCTTTAGATGTATCAGAGACAACTTTTGCTTGGGGTGATGATTCGTCTTCAGATGAAGATATTGACCTTTTGGCTAGTAGTCATGCCCCAGAGTCTCTCAAGAAAATTAATGTGACGTGGAACGAAAAATATCCTACTGATGGTGTCCGAAGGTGTTCCTCTTCAACGAATAAGGTGTGTATGGGTAGTAATGATCATAATTCACATGTGTATTTTTGTAAACATGACCAATACCGAAAACCTATGTGTTATACATCTTTTCTATGTACATCTCTCTATACCACAAACCATCAGTGACTATACCTTTACCTTTTCTCAAGACGTGACCAATAGAATGTCGACAGTCTGTTTTTATGCCTTTTACCACTTCTCCTTGTGAATTTTTTACTGTTTTTTCTTTACTGAAGTAGTAGGTAGTCTTGTAAGTTTCAATGTGTTTTATTTACCTCCACAGGTTAGTTTTGCACCAGAACCTCACTTCTTGACAGTCCATACTGTTGGCACCGAAGAACGCAATGGTAACTGGCATCATGTAATCAGAGAACGTGAGAATTTTGAAAGCCGTATACTAGAGCTGGAAAAAATTTTGAACCCAGTCTTGAGGGACAACCACAGAAGAAAAGTCATCGAACAAAGGACAGCAGTGAAGAAGGCAGCTGTAGTCTAATTAGCATGTATATCTCTCTGATCTATTAAAACAGTTATAACCAGAAATAAACTAGTATGTATTTCCTTAATGTCGTTGGCGAGGGTATGAGTATTATGTTGGATAAATGACCAGTGGTTGTGTGGTAGATGTTTAGTTTTGGTGATAGGAAAGAAGTGTTGGTAGAATTCTACAGTACAAGAAGCAAAATTTGTTTGAGTCCAAGTGATTTGTCTGTAAGCTCTGTGTGTCATGTGTTTCCTTATTATATGTTTGTGTAGTACTTGTTGGGTGGTTCATCTGATATGGTTTAAGTTTTAATTTGTGAATTGTTTTGTATGATATGTTCTTGGTGTCTTTGTGTATCTCATTACGTAATCTTTAATAGAGCCCAAATTTGGGAAATTTCATGTAAAGTGTATATTAGAATAAGTTGTGTTATAGCAAGTTGAAGATGTCAGCCATGGGAAATGGATCTTTTGGAATACTCGGATGAACTATCCCCGATGGACTCACAGATTACATGGCCATACATGTTGTTAACTGTCATGGGTGTTTCAATGGAGCACGTGTACACTGGAGGTTTGAAGTTCTTGGTGATGTAACCACTTTGTATTAGAAAGCAACCAAGACTGTGGAGAGATGAGTGCTGTATAAGGGTTTCTGTACCAGATACGGTGAAGGTCTTTGGTAAAGTAAAACAAGGAAAGGGGTGACATTGATAGCGTCTTTTCAGATAAGACACAATTGACTACAGAAGTTACATTTCTTTCTTAGTTTTGTGGACTTACTTTTTCCATAGCTATTTCTGTACTTGACCTTTTCCCTTTTTGGTGACTTATTTATAAGTTTAGTTGAAATATTTCTGTCTTTGGCCTTTTCATATTTGGTTATTTTTATAATGTTTGAATTTTGATCAACCTTTTAGTTGTAATATTTATAAGCTTGGTCGAGACATTTCTCTCTTTAGGTCTTTTCGCCTTTGGTTATTTTTTCCTAGATTTTATACATTTGACTGTTCTGTATTTGCCATAACTTCTTCTAAGACATTGTTCATGTCTGGTAATGTAAGCTCTGAGCCGACAAGACAACGTCATGAAAACAAAAACAATAAAGAAAATCAACAAAAAAAAAACTTGGTTTCAATATATCAAAGAATGTATTATTCATCAAAACACTTTAGTGATATAAGAAAAAAATCAATGACATACATGATTAGTGAAAAACAGTTTAGAGATATAAGAAAAAATCAATGACATAGATGCTTAGTGAAAAACAGTTTAATGATATAAGATAAAATCAATGACATAGATGATTAGTGAAAAACAGTTTAGAGATATAAGAAACAATCAATGACATACATGAGTAGTGAAAAACAGTTTAGTGATATAAGAAACAATCAATGACATAGATGATTAGTGAAAAACACTTTAGTGATATAAGATAAAATCAAGGACATACATGAGTAGTGAAAAACAGTTTAGCGATATAAGAAAAAAAAATCAATGACATACATGCTTAGTGAAAAACAGTTTAGCTATATAAGAAACAATCAATGACATAGATGATTAGTGAAACACCAAAAAGTTCTGGATTAGTGATCTTCATTTTTGAGTATATAGTTGACTATCAAAAAACACTGTTGTTGTCGAAGTCATCACACATACCTTATATGTTTCGGATCCAGAATAAAGACATGTATGAGATATCATACAAGATATCTGAATACTTCTTTTTATCATACCAAAACCACCCGATAGCGGTGGTCGACACTTTTTTCTAATACTACCACTTGATTGGGTAGCATAAGCGATAGGTCCTTGCAGTACGCCTTAAGGGCTGCCAAACTGTCTCTATCATTTGGTTGGATATCCTCTGCTACTATGAGTGGAGGTGTTGCCAGGGTGTCTAAGGGTGTCATCCTTTCTCGTGATGTCTGGTGATGTAAGTACCGTTGTAGGTTCGAATTGTATAGATTGTCACGTCTCTGACAGGGATAATCATTGTGAATGTTCCTATTATGACGGGTAAGGTTATCATTGAAGATACAGTGGTGGCAGTCTGGTACTTGACTTACACTACGATGATGGTGTAAATAGACAGGTGGTGCTGTCGTCTCTGGTATTGGAGTGTTTGGTGTATTCATACGTGGCTGATGACGTATTCGTTTGTGTTTTTGTAGGCCATCGTTCGTATTACACACCTTATCACATAACTGACAGGGATATACTTGGTCTTTCCCCTCGTGAATGGTCCGAATGTGACGATTAAGGGTATACTTATCACAATAGGCTTTGTCGCACACTGAACACGTGAAAGTAGAGCTGGTGGTCATATTGATAAACTGTTTTTTTCTTCTTTCTTACAACCACGAAAAAATGTTCTGGTGTATACAATGTTTCACTGTTTTATCAGAGGCCAACGACACGAATAAGGCTCACACCAAGTTTCACTGCTGTACCCAAGTCACTACGTGAAAAATAGCTGGTTACTACACGAACACTGCTCACACCAACCTGTTTCACCGATGTAGCCAAGTCAGTACGTGAACAATATCTGCTTACTACACTGCTCACACCAGCCTGAAGCACCTCTGTAGATAGACAAGTCAGCCCGTGAACTGGTACTGAGCTCACAAGAGACGCCTTCTATTTTATACACTGGTTCTGCACACGACCTAGCTGACGTGGCAGTAAGCTATTCTCACGCCTGCTTCCCACAAACCGATGACTCATACTTAATGACTTTTACACATGGCGTTGATGACGTAGTCTCGGATATCAGCGTTTCTTTACCAAAGGGGGTATGTGATATTCTTGTAGGTCTGTATGCACAAGTGTATCTGTAGTGGTTGTGATACCAGTAGTACTGGTTTGTGTGGCCCTCTTTGTTTTTTGTGTACTTATGTGTCTGTGTGTACAAGTGTATCAAATGTGTATGGGTGTCTGTATGTGTTTTGTGTCTGTCTTTGTTGTTGTACTCGTGTCTGTACGTAGTTGTATATAGTTGTGATGACAGTAGTAATGCTAGGCGATGGGTGTGTCTGTACTTGAGTATAGTTGTGATGACAGTAGTAATGTGTGTGTGTGTACTTGGCTGTCTTTGTATTTGTGTGTATCAAGTGTGTACATGTGTTTGTGTCTTTGTATTTGTCTTTGAGTGTTCTTGTGTAATTGATTATGGGTATGTACTTGTGTATAGTTGTGATGTTATAGGTCTGTATGTACAAGTGTGACCGTCTTTGTGTATTTGTTTATGGCTGTGTGTGGTTGACTTTGTGCTTGTAGGTCTGTATGTACAAGTGTGACCGTCTTTGTGTATTTGTTTATGGCTGTGTGTGGTTGACTTTGTTCTTGTAGGTCTGTATGTATAAGTGTATCAAGTGTGTATGGGTGTGTCTGTGTATAGTTGTGATGACAGTAGTAATAGTATGGATTGTCTGTACTTCTGTGTCTGTATGTACAAGTGTGTCTGTGTCTTTGTGTTTGAGTGTTCTTGTGTATGGGTGAGTGTGTCTGTACTGGTTGTGATGACAGTAGTAATGGTATGGGTGTGTCTTTGTGCTGTCTCTGCACGTGTGTATATCTGTTGATAGTGACAGTAGTAATGGTATGGGTGTGTCTTTGTATTTGTCTTTGAGTGTTCTTGTGTGCTTGTAGGTCTGTATGTACAAGTGTATCAAGTGTGTGTACTTGTGTATAGTTGTGATGACAGTAGTAATGGTATGGGTTGTCTGTGTATGGTTGCCTTTGTGTTTGTATGTGTGTGTGTGTGTGTGTGTATTTGTGTCTTTGATTATGGGTGTGTACTTGTGTATAGCTGTTGTTGTGATAGTAGTAATGGTATGGTTGCCTTTGTATCTGTACGTGTGTGTGTTTCGTTGTCTTTGTATTTGTGTGTATCAAGTATGTACTTGGTTGTCTTTGTGCTTGTCGCTAATATTCGTAGTAGTATTTTCACTACTATTGATTCTTCCTCACTTTACCCACCACCATTGCAATATACATACTTTCCCCTATAATTTAAGTGGTCACTCAACTACTTGACCACTGCTTGACCTCTGCTTGACCACGTCATCGATCACTTTAATCACTACCATAATCTTAGGCACATCGTCCTCTACAATTTAAGTGGTCACTCGACCCCTTGACCACTACTTGACCACTGCTTGACCACTACTTGACCACTAATTTACCACTCTTTAATCATCACCATCTCATTACAATCACTTTTCCCTAAAATTTCCCTAAAATTTTCCTCACTTACACACCGCTTGACCACTGCTTGACCACTACTTGACCACTACTTGATCATTAATTTACCACTAATTTAATCATCACCATGTCACTACGACCAATTTCCCCTAAAATTTTCCTTACTTGACCACTTGACCACTCCTTGACCACTGATTGACCACTAATTTACCACTCTTTAATCACCACCATATCATTACAATCACTTTTCCCTAAAATTTCCCTAAAATTTTCCTCACTTGACCACCGCTTGACCGCTGCTTGACCACTACTTGACCACTAATTTACCACTCTTTAATCACCACCATATCATTACAATCACTTTTCCCTAAAATTTCCTTACTTGACTACTTGACCCTTACTTGACCACTTGACCACTCCTTGACCACTGATTGACCACTAATTTACCACTCTTTAATCACCACCATATCATTACAATCACTTTTCCCTAAAATTTCCCTAAAATTTTCCTCACTTGACCACCGCTTGACCGCTGCTTGACCACTACTTGACCACTAATTTACCACTCTTTAATCACCACCATATCATTACAATCACTTTTCCCTAAAATTTCCTTACTTGACTACTTGACCCTTACTTGACCACTTGACCACTGGTTGACCAGTGTGTAATTGCAAACACCTCTTATTATATTTATGACCACCCCTATATCACTTCTACTTGATCACTAATACCCCTTACCACCATACCCATTATAACTTTATATGCTTTCCTTTGTAATCGGTGAATATACCACCCTTCACTACTATCACACTGTTCAGATGATAGTAACCAGCTCTTACTTCGAGTATAACCACGATCCATCACACCCTTGTTCATCACTACACAGATACAGTCATACACGTAACCACCCTATACCCATTACACCCTTGTGTATCACTACACAGACACATTAAGTCTACGCCACCACCATATATCCATGACTAGAACGACCCATCACGACACCACGCACACATTCATATCTACACCACCACCATATACCCATGAGTAGAAACCACGACCCATCACGACACTACGCACACATTATATCTACACCACCACCATATACCCATGAGTAGAACGACCCATCACACCCTTGTCTATCACTACCCATACACATTAAGTCTACGCCACCACCATATACCCATGACTAGAACGACCCATCACGACACCACGCACACATTCATATCTACACCACCACCATATACCCATGAGTAGAACGACCCATCACACCCTTGTTCATCACTACGCACACATTATATCTACACCACCACCATATACCCATTACACCCTTGTGTATCACTACACAGACACATTAAGTCTACGCCACCACCATATACCCATGACTAGAACGACCCATCACGACACCACGCACACATTCATATCTACACCACCACCATATACCCATGAGTAGAACGACCCATCACACCCTTGTTCATCACTACGCACACATTATATCTACACCACCACCATATACCCATGAGTAGAACGACCCAGCACACCCTTGTCTATCACTACCCATACATATTATGTCTACGCCACCACCATATACCCATGAGTAGAACGACCCATCACACCCTTGTTCATCACTACGCACACATTCATATACTCCTTTCTAAAATATATACCCCTCCCTCAGCCGTGCCCTCTCTTTAAGTACTACCACTCATCTCACAACCTCGCAGAACATTTTACCTTAATTACTTCCCCACCAGGCAGCGCCAAAAACTTCGTTCCCACGAAAAAAAATTCCCACACGCCGTTTCACCCCACAAAAAAAAAAAAAAAATTTCACCGAGTCGACATTTTCCCCGTATTTCCTTCATAAAAACAAATTACCCTACCAGTTTACCCTCCAATCATGTGGCAAGTGCACGCCATATACTACTCCTATATACAGGGCGTCATTGGCTGTAGACATTCACTTCCACTAAGACATGACATGGACTGCAACACTCGAACGTTATCGGGCAAACAGCGGTGTCAATAGCTCTATTAAAAACTGGATGCACCTTCCACGAATTTCTTTCTCATCAGGAACCTGGTAGCCTGCAATTTCTTTCTCAAACTCGGGAATTGGATCTAAATAATATTGAATAGCATCACTTTCCGTTACTCCCCCCCCCCCAATCCCCCACCCAGGAATGGCAATCTTTGAACTGATAGAATCAGAAAGTTGGACAAGATCGCTGAGTAGTTTTGTTAGATCCTGTATATCTGCTTCGAATTTCTTATTCACACTTTGAACTTTTCCGAGAATATGTTTGAGAAATATGAAATACACATAGTTTTGATGTTGTTAAACGTAGAGTTTAGAAGTTCTGCCGTATAACAGCGCTCATTGACTCTTGCTATATCAAAATGAACTATGAGCTCGACCCACTGCTGCAATATTCTGACAATGGTAGATTGAATGGACATAGCTGTAACAAGACCCCCGGGGCTTGGACAGGTATGTTACTATAGTTATTATCCCCAGCCTTTGCTCCGACCACCCCAATAGAACTTTTACATCTACAAGGCCCCACACAAGCCGGGACAGCTGACCATTCCCTCCCCTCTTATGGATTCCTATCCACAGGGGGCTCGGACAAGACAACAGTCATACTAATACACAAAGCCATGGCTAACAAAGCAAAATTTAATTTCTAAATACGTCAACTGTAACTCAGAGAAGGATGGCTGAAATCCTGGATAGAAGACAATATGTACACGTGAAGATCTCCTGATGATCCATCTTCATCACAGAGCATGTGACTTCAGTTCGTGAGGCTGTCCCGTCGTAGTTAACGACTCACCCGAGAAACCTCCAGTGTAAAGGAACTCCAAGGAATAGACCCTTCCAAAGTCTTCTCCTCACACTGTGAACAAGATCTCGGGCTGGTCAGGCGTAGGACTAATGCCTGACAGACACTTCACCGACAATTGAGGATCATCCCTCGATGACTTACTAAATAACAAGTTCCACTCCGCTGATGATGTCTGGGTCGACCCTAGAATCCTAGCTGTCCCCAACTATAGCACCATACACTAATGTATATAAGAGCCGGGTTGCTCTTCTGTCTCGCAAGTTACTGGGAAACACTTATCAGCAACCTATAACTGGAGCACTGGCTCCATAGTACCCCAATGTCACAATTGCATGACTCAACAAGTGAATGTTAGAACTGAACATATTCTCATGTAGCTATCTTACACAGTTCGATAGTATTAACTACCTTCACAGTTCACCAAGTCTGTCCATCAACTCAGTTCGGTAGGTATCAACTATCTTCACAGTTTCCCAGAATATCAAATCCCTTCTGTCGGTCACATGACCTAGTTCATGGTTTCAATAAGGAGCACAACTGTAGATTCACACCTTAAGTCTAGTGAAATTAGACAATGTGTCCCATGACGACCCAGCTGGGCCGGAAACATAATAAACTGGCCATTGTCATGACTGGTAAACACTCTTTTCAACACCTGAAATTCATGGCCTTGAAAATTCCAAGGTCCTCCCTGAGTTAGACCTATTCCAGTACCTTGATGGCTGGAACCAATAGACGCTTTAGTCTTTGACCCTACCTGGATCAGGTGACTAACTTCGTCAGACTCGTTGCGGTGGTTTTAGCATAGACCTACCGGGCTGATCTCAACTCAGTTGACTCTCACGTGTTGACGTAGGAAGATTCAGAAGACTGCTCCCAGTAATGCCTCAAACCTCATCTTGATTGGCACTGGAACGAGCAAGTCCCTATGAGTTTATGGTTGAACTCATGAATCACCATCGGATCTAACCTATAACAGATCCTGAAACATGTAGGCGTTGGTGTGAGTACTCAACTACAACAAGGACTACACTGCATCTCCACATTAACACATGCCTCTCAGTAATATATATAATACAATATATATAAGTGATCATCAACATCATCGATCCACTCTTAAATACAATGTATATTCATGAGGCTGCACGAGAAAACAATAATACACAAGTGTATAGTCAAGTAACTCGACTGGGCAACAGGTAGCCCGATAGCACCAGAGTAGACTGTATGACTCTGTCAAAGTATCCTTCGCCTGGTGCTAATCCACTCATGTTTCTCCACCATCCATCAACCAGAAAATACACCTACTTCTCTTTCAGTGTAGTGGTTACATTATCTAGGAGGTGCCCAGCCGGACATCTCCTCGCATACCTAACTCAACAATTAATCAATCACTTCACCCATTGATCGATTAATTAAACCTAACTCATTAATGACTACACAACATTAATAAATTATCTACATCACAATTCATTAACGTAGCATTATTAAATTATAAACTAGGAATTGTTAAACTTAATTAACAAACTCATAACACAGCAACAGCTTCTGTTCTGGGATCTCCGTCCCAGAACAACTTTAGACCTTTTTTTATTTGACCTTCATCCATGACGGTCAAGTCTGTGCAGGTCTAGCACAGATATGGTGGCCATCCACCGAAAACACTATCCCACAGCTGCTGTAGGCCCAGCGCATCTTGGTCCGTGGCGAATTAGGCCACGTCATCCATTTTAGAGAGGCTTCCAGCCCCTTATCTCCTAAATCTCCAGTCCCCCAAATTTGTCCAATTACCACAGAGGATACTACTACTTCCTCACTGCAGTGAATAAGTTACTCCATTATCAGAGTCAAGTTTCTTGAAGAGGAGAATAATAGAGACAGACCAGGTTCTGTACTTAGTTCGTATCTACATAGACGGAACGGCCTCGATTACAGAGCGCCGCATCGCTCTCGGTCGGGTATGTTAATTCCACGATTGCTTTTGGACGGACATGCAACATAACGGTCGGTCGGACAGGCCTCATAACCAGTCGGTTGGCTAGACATACGCACGATTGGACACGCATGGTCACTCTGGCGGACGGGCATGTAAACAAGCAGTGACATCAGGCATCATAAATACATTCTATCAACCGCTATTCAGTAAATATAAAGCATTTCTGCCTATGTGGAATAGCACTGGCATTTTCACACAGCAAGTACTTGCCTGCACATCCAAATGAAATAACACCACCTTGTTTCCCGGAATAATAACCACCACTGAAATCAGGCATGTTACAAACCTATTCTAGCTATGCAAATGACACATCAATAATAATAAGCAATAACTCATCACTATTAAATGATTCTAGCATCACAATGTAACGAATGTCAAACTTCCTGACAGCCCTGAGTATGTAATCACTAAACCAAATAGTTAACACATCTGTTACACAGTTGGTAAATTACCCGAACATACTTACACATAGCAGTGAAAATATCAACGTACATGTAATTACCAATGCATATGATTTGTACACTAACAGTAAATTCTATCAGATCTACTAACATCGGATTTACACAACGAATCAGTTGGAACACACGTATACAGGCCTAATGTTTATACACGCTCACAACAGTTGGCTTTACCGGACGCGTCTGACAAACACATTACCTCACCGATCAATAACCGCTAATTAAAAATGCAGGCAGGCGACTGTCAATTTATTCGCTCCGCGGCGATTATTTCGGTCGGCGATATAATCACTGACAACGGCTAACATACAAAGTAGTTCAACATTACTTGTGATCTTAGAGTCACAACATTTCACTGCAGGTGTCAGCTTTAGCTGCGATAAACGACATCTCTTTTAGCAGTGAGTTACTGCGGCCTTCCCTGACGAAATTCGGCTGGCGACTGACGTTGGATAGCTAAGTGCGCTGCCACAAGGCCTTCTCGGGCCTCGAAAGTCCCAAGGATCATGGAGAACTCCAAAACTCCGTGAGTCCCGAGCAATTGTGAGTCCAACGTGACAACAAACACGTACGAACTGGGCTGGGGACATTCTAGCATCTTCCAGAAGTCACCAGAAGTGTGACGTCACGGACTATTCCACCGGGGAATTCCCTAGTTATGGTCTCCATATCAAGGGAGACTAACCCGGCTTCTGTGATCAAAGGGAAATAATACATAGGACTGACTGTATCTAGGCCCGTTTCGTCACAATCCATCGTCTCTGGCTTAATTGAACAACCTTCAGCGGATTTTGTCCATCATTTATTGAAGCAAAAGGCTCAATGTACTTTGCTTGACGAAGACTTGAGTGAGAAAACCAGTCATATGTTTCCCTAATAATGAACTCTATGTTCCTGGGCAGACAATCAGCTACAGCCTGTAACACTTCCAGCTGAAGGGAATGACATACACACCTAACTAGTACCAGATGAGGAACTTCGGATTTTAATTTTGTATATGTTATTTGTCCATCAAGAATGATGATGACCATTCATTTCATCCTGTGGGGTTGAAGGTCCATACCATGGGTTCTAAGATGGCTGATAAGGCCTATTTTGGCTCTAAATGTTCTTTGACAATGTGGGCAAAGAATGCTTGAAGTTTCTGGAGGAGGATTTCCTGCAGTGCTTTTTCTGTCCTGCCTTTTCTTCTGTATAATTTTGTATATACTCAATTGGTTACACCTGCCATGACATTGTCAGTGCCGATGCAACTAGTCTTTGCAACTCAAGTCCATTCTTGTTTAAACAATCTTTTAACGCATAGCATATTGCCCGGTCTCTGTGGCTAAGGGCTTGCGAACGCGGTTTGTGAGCCCGTTTACCCGGGTTTGAAACACAGCAGTGCTGGATTTTTCGAAAAAGGTATAGGAGCCTGTCGTTCAGAAAGCAATGGCAAACTACTGAATGTAAAATTTGCCCAGGAATCACGAACAGCTAAAATGCTGGGGTTTACTGCTATATCCTGTGAAGGACATGCAACTTAATTAATTAATATTGCCTGCGCGTTGCAGTCACTCACTTCAACTAAATCGTATTAAAGGGAGTTAAATTACGTGAATATTGCGCGGTAAAGTAATAAGACTGTTTTACTCCCTCGCTTCTGTTCAAATTCGGCTTTTTAGTGTTCCAAAAATGATGTTTAAAGTAATTTTTACCCACCCCAAAAAAAGCACCAAAAAATATTGGGAGGCAACAAATTCGCGCGACCGCGCTAAATACAAACTTTTGGCACTAAATGACTTGTAAAAGCACTACATTTGGTGCGAAAAGCGTCAAAATGGCAACACTGAATGTATGTACCATTTGACAATCCTAATTTTTAATGCGTTGTTAATCTCTCTAGATGTTAATGATGATTCCATTCTGTTGAAAGCATTTTTGGCCATTCCTGTTTGTTTTTAAATTTCTATTTAACTTCTACCATCATCTGTTATTACATTTCAAGATAGGAGACACGTGTTACTAGTTCTAGTATCTCCCCGTTTGCAGTGATGTCAATTGATGCCCTAACTTTTCCATTGCTAATTATCATAGTTTTCGTATTTTGGATGCTAATATCTAAATTCTGCACTTTGCCTGTTAACTTGTTCCACTAGGTTTAGTAAATCATGGTCGCTTTCCGTGCTAGTAACACGGTATCTTCAGCTTACCTAAGATGGTTTATGATTCTTCAATTGATGCTAAGTCAAGGCAGTTCGACATGTGTAAAAATTATTTCTTTGTATATGTTGAACAGGCTTGGGGGCATCACACACCCCTGCCGTACTCCTCTTTTTATCTCTATGGGCGACGAATAATTATTTATGCATCTAATTGACGCCACCTGTTCTCAGTACAAGTTACTAATAAGTATGATGTCCTTTCCGTCTACTCCTATATCTTGAAGGCATGTAATTACTCATTCATGCTGTACTCTGTCAGACTCTTTCTTGCTTCTCGGACACCGCTGTTTTTGCGGAACACAAATTGTTCTTCAGCTACTTCTCCATCTATTTTATGTTGAATTCTTTCTTGTATGACCATGAGTAGTATTTTAGTTATGTCGCTCATTAAACTAATAGTTCTGTAATCCGCACAATCAACAGCTCTTGGCTTCTTCGGTAGTGTGATGAAAATGGATGTTTTCAACTCCTTGGGGATGTACCCAGTATTATAAACACACACACACACACACACACATATATACACACGCACACACACACACATATATGTATAAATATATATATATATATATATATATATATATATATATATATATATATATATATATATCATCATCATCAAGTGCCATGCCGGCTGGCGTAGGCGTTCATGGCTCTCCATAGATCTCGGTCTTTGGTTTTCTGGATCAACTCTGGTGCTGATATTCCTCCATGCCACCGTCTCAATCCATCCAGCATCACTTCTCTTGGTCTACCTCTGCCTCTCTTCCCCTCGATCTTTCCAGTTGTTACGATGTTCTCCAATGCCTCTCTTCTCATCACGTGACCGAAGAAAGATGTTTGTCTCTGTCTTATTGTTGTATATAATGTTCTAGTTTCATTAGCCTGTTTCAGGCAGTCGTCGTTAGTTACTCTGGCAGTCCAAGGAATTCGCAACATTCGTCTCAGGAACCACATCTCTGTTGCTTCTAATTTCTTCTTAATTTGTTCATTTACGTTCCAAGATTCACTGCCATACAGCAAAACTGGTTCTACATAGCATTTCAGCACTCTCTTTCTTACATTCAGTGATAGTGACTTATTGCATAAGATACTCTTCATTTTCTGAAAAGCGGCTTTTGCCTGCCCTATTCTACTCCTAATCTCTGTTGTACATCTTCCATCTGATGTTATAAATGCCCCTAGGTATCTAAAATTATTAACTTGGTTAAGGATTTTCCCTTCTATTTCTATGTCACATTTTGGTGTCACCATTTTCTTTGATATTACCATTGTTACTGTCAACAACTCAACTGACAGGCATCATCGGGTACTTCTCACACACCCATACAAGACAACTTGCAAGTCGTGTGGGAGGCAAAATGCATGGTCCATTTTATTGCCGTTGGCTCGCTTACAAGCGGTAAACAGTCGCTAATGCAATACACAATATACAGCCACAGAATTATCTAACACAAACTGCTAACCCTATGCTAGTTCTATCTATTAGTGAACACAAAACTCCTAACGCTATTCTAAACGATGTGAACGCCTCAAGTCCAGTCTCCCGTCTGACCAACTTCTGTCCCATGGTCACACACCACGCGGCGTGACCTTCACCTTGGTGCGTGTTACCTCACATCGCACGCCGTTGGCAACCGTGGCTTGTTGAGTGCATACTCAACTGTGCTGTGGCTACACGAGGTGTGATGTTATCGTGATGAGAGTGCTAACTCTCTGAACAACGCCTGCGTGTCTCATGAGGGAGTGGCTAACCTTCTCCTATTACCTCATCTCCCCTGCCCTTGCCTCGGGCACCGTATCTCTTCCTGGTCTCTTCAGGATTGACCGCTCTCCCTGGCGGAGGGGATGCGGTCGAGTCTTTGACACACACCCACCCCTCTTGTGTTGCGTCATCAACTTTCACTCATTGGTTGTGACGCAAGAGGTTCCTAACCAAAAAATTAGTGTCTCTAATTTTTGTCAAAGACTCTAGATAACCTGGCTTTGGGCATTCCAATAGACTATTAATAACTATTGTCACAATGTAGCAAAGCCTTACTTGGCTACTGGCAATCGCCACAAACTTGACTGGTTGGCGTGAGCCCTCTTCTCACATGCCATATTATATTTATTAGAGGTATGTCTGAACCGGACCGTTGTCATATAAGACCTGCCCTCAAATAGTAAATTAACTTACTACCCATACAAAGTTGACTTTCTTAGGGTCAACACATGAATTGCTTCATGTCCCCCATATAATATTTTAACAACCATTATACAAGAGTGTGTGCGACAGGCTTTACCTACTTCGCTTCCGCGTGTAAAGCTTTATTTCACTGTTAATTTAGTTCTTCGTTGTCTATTATGTCCCCTGACCCGAAGTTATCTGCCTTTGATCTACAAATAGTGTATGCAATTTATATATTTGTTTTTCTGGTTGTTTGCGTGTTTGGATGTAATAAATCTACTAATCTAATTTCTATCCTCTATTTATAAATTCTATGTGTATGTATGTTAGTTTTTTGAGTGTCATAATTTGGTTCAATGTGGCCACAAACAGGTGTATAACACTAATTGGTGACTACATTCCCTTGTTATGAAACCCAAAATACTGTAATCTACGTTCTAAACTATATTACAGACAACACATTCACACTAGTACATTTTTACTAACGAAAACCAACATTTACACAGAGAAATACTAAAAGTCGTGCCAAGCAGCAGAAGAATTTGCTGACTGATCGCACTCTCTCCCGTCTCTCCTCCCTTCATTCTCACATTCATACTTCTGTCATACTCCCTTCACCCTTAATTCTATCACACATCTTTTATCCCTCCATACTCATTCTTCTGATTATTTAAACACCTTAGAGTGACCCTGTACAAGTTTGGCTCAGTTTGAGATAGTTGAGCCCAGTGACTGTGCGCAAGTCGCTGCACGAGTCATATATGTACAATATATTTACATGGACGAGACAGGGTTGATGGCTTGTCCCTTTTGTCTCATCATATAGTATATTACACTAATATAAAACTCTACATTCTAACATACTAATCCTACTTCTATAAATAAGTATTTACTGTGTTATCTAAATTCTGTTATGTTAATTATATGATCTGTTTATACTAATTATTATGTTTATCTAATCTAAGGGATGTAATGTAGCTATTTAAATGTAATTGATGTGGTCTGAGTTATGTACCTTAATTACATGGATGATGTGACCACAAATTAAGTACTTTTCTAATACTATACTATCTAATGTTTTTATATTGAAAAGGAATTATATGATCGATGTTCTTAATCTAAATGGTGTAAATGGTGTATGTTCCTTTATGTAATGTTTTTAGCCTATTATGATGTAACATGACAATACTAATAATTGGTAATGTTAGGTCGATGGTATGGTTTTCCTTAGGATGGAATAAATTAAACTGCACTAAAGCTAAATGAAATGTAATAATCTAAATGGTACTATTTCTATCGTAATTTTAATTTCGCTTGTAATTAACTATTCTTACGTCTAACCTAAAATTTAAGTTTAAATTAAAGTTAAGTAACTGGGTTAATTACTGTACTAAGTAAACTATTTAAATAAATGAGAATATTATATTACCTAATTCTATCTCTAATTTATCACTGTCTTAAAATACTATCTTACATATCACATTTAGTTTATATACATGGTATTCAGTTTCCTCAGGTTAGTAGCTGCCTTCACGTTTGTACATTAGTTACATAGGCACAATATATAACTACACAATTTGCCTGGGTATCTGAAATACCTTATACAGTCATCATAGAGTTTATCGGTAGTGCACGTGTAGAGATTCGCTGGTGTCGTAGCTCAGTCTTTACGTGTCTGAAATTAAGCACTGTTCTGACACTGTTTTCTGCATTTTACTCACATGATACACCGGAATGAAGCTTAGTTGGAAATGAACTGTCCTGTTTCACATGGTGGTATCTACATTTCGCAGCACAGTTCTTCAGTTAATGTCTACGGACACCTGACAGTTCATTGTACTTGGTATCTTAATAACACATACTGTGGATGTATATGTAACACATTCTAAATAGAATATTGTAATCTATTTATGTATTGACTATCACTCTACAACTATATGTGGACTTTCAGGTATTTCTACCCCAGATGGTAAAATTAGTGACCACCTGTATATCCGGTCATTTTGATGCACACCACTCTGTATGACCGTGATCAGGGAGTTGTCGGTCTGGACAATGCAGTGAACATCCGTCAGAACTCGATGGAGCCTTCTCACCGTATAGATGACGCCTAGGGTTGCAACTGTGATATGGAATCTCTGGACTCAGCATGTGTGATCTTACTGCTCACGTAGCAAAGCGGATGGAAGATGCCCTCAAAAAAATTGGCCTAGTACTGCAGTGATGGAGATTCTGCTGGCATATGACCTAAGATAATAAATGAGCCTAGGATTAGGCAAGCGGAGGGATTGGAATATTTACAAAAAAGGATCTTCAATTTTGACAATGCAGGAATTAATAATGCATCTTTCACATTTCATTTCCAGAAGATTTTAAGACATTGGAAAATATATTTGTAATTTCTGAGTAATTTACTAATCCCAAAAGGTTTCTGACCTGTTTCTTTCTGTTAGACATGGTCAGATTCATAATTTTGGTACTACTTTTCAGGTCAGTCTACAGTTGGACTTGAGAAATGACATGACCCAAAAATGAATTTATTTTAGGCATAATTTGACTTTGCTTGGTTTGAGAGTGAGACCGAAGAGTCGCACTCTGTCAAAGGCATGTCTCAGTTTCAGTAGGTGTATTGTCCAGTCATCAGTATTCTGATTTATTCATGTGTATTCTATAAGTTCACTACATGTATGCCCCTCGTCGGATTTGCCAGTCTCACTAACTAGTGTAGTTGCGCTATGTATATCTGTCGTCTGATCACTAAATGCTGGTGCACTCTGTTCGTCTGTCACTACTTCTGTCTCTTGTCTTGAAAAGTGAGGTTTCCGCATGTTGACATGGAATATCTCTAAGTGTCTGTTTATCGATATTTCATAGTCAACATGTACCATGGTTATGTGCCACTTTGAATGGTCCTTGCCATTTCGTTTGTATGGGAGTAGCCTAAATCTGTCTTGATCAAGTTCCAGATTACTTGTTTTCGCACCTTTGTTTGTGTGCTTGTGGTAGAACTGACCCTTCCTCTATCAAATGGCTTGGGTGCCAGTGTAGAGGGTTGTACTTCAGCTGTAGGATGTCCACCCTTAAACTTTCGTACTACTTGTTGACAGACACTACAAGCAAATACATTATGACAAAATAATTTTATATTATTGAAAAAACCTGGCCTGTTATTATTGTATGCAAGATGACCAGCACACGGTGTTTTATGTGCATTCTTTAGCACAGTTAAACGGTGTTGTTCAGGTAACCCCTGTTCATGGTTACCTGTAGTATGACATCTGGTTGAAATGCCATTCTTCAGTCTAGCGAACACTGATGAATGTTTGGTGATTTTGGCTCTTTGTTTCGTTAAATTTAAATATGGAGACACATTAAGATCAGATTTCTGCTGGTGTATAAATTTCTGTGTGTTTGTGTCATCTGTGCTGGTTGGAAACAGCATTAGTAGTGTCTCATTTTGTAATGGGTCATGATGTTTTGAAGTGTCAACTCTGGTTGTTGCCTTAGCTGCATTTAATTTCTCCCATGCAACTATTTCATCACTAGTGCATTGTTTCAGTTGGGGCAAGCACCCCAAAATTAAATCAGTACAAGGGTTGTCAAGTATTGCACAAGTAAAGGTACCCGAAAGAAAAGGAGTATTAATGTGGGATTTTGCCAAAGGGTAGATCTCAACGTTACCCGAAAAGGTTCGGCATTTCACAGTGTCACCTGTGTAATCACCCGGACTCACTAGTTCTTTTCGAAGACCAATAAGGGTGCTGCCACTATCCAGCAAACATTGGCATGGTACATTATTGACCATTGCATTGTGGAACAACAACTTGCCTCTGGAGGCTAATGCTGCATTCACACTCTCAGATGAGCATGGTACTGTATGTCCACATTCTAGTCTTCCGTCTGCATGGAATTGGTGACATCGTTCACAGCTGTCAAAGCTTAACATATCGTTTGCACCACACACATCTTCTGCTTGGTTAGTAGGTAAGTCACTTTCACCCTCACACTCATTCTCACTACCACTATCTGAAGAGGTGTCAATCAACATAGCGTTGTTAGCTTTCAAACGTTGGCGGCCAAGGCACTTATTAGAATAGTGGCCATAAGAGGAACAAAAAAAACAGTTGATTGCACGCCTGTATGCAGACCGTTTGCTCTGCTGCTTCTTGATCACATTTTCAAGATGCGCCGGATAATTCGGCGATTTGTCGCACATAGCATAAGTGTCGTGCATTAGTTGACAGTACATGCATTTGGAAACTTTTCTGTCTTTCTTATCATACTTCTGAAAAGGTTTTCTGTTACCCTGATAGTTTTTTTGGTTGGTCTTTCACAAAGGAAACTATCTCAGAGTCATTTGAAGTTTTAAAAATATCTCTGTTGGAAGAAAAATATGCTGAGCCTTTTTTCTCGAATTGCTGGATGTTCTCAATGTCTGACTGCTGCAAAAATTTGGCAAAAGGAGAAGGTATGGTAGATATAACCTTGTCCATAGTAATTAAGTTTTTTAGTCTATCAAAGTCTTTTCCTATGTTAGCTGCTTTCAGCCACCTGTCTAGTACACTCTGTACATTTGAAACATAATCAATAAAGGTTTCACTAGGTTTAGGTTTTAGATTTGAGAATTAAACCTGATACCCAGGGGCATCAAGTAAAAAGTGCTGCATAATCCTGTCATGGATGTATTGATAGCTAGATCTAAGGTCAATTGGTATAGATTCTATTACTTTAAGGGGCTCACCACTCAGATTCTTCATATAAATAGGAGCCCACATCTCTAAAGGAACTTGGTGATATTTAAATTGATACTCTACATTCTCTGTCCAGGCAGATATGGAGTCCTCTTTACAATATGGTTTGATAATATTTTTGTATTTGTTGAACTTATTTTCCTCTTGTTGACTTCTTAGTTTAGTGGCAGAGATTTCTGTGTGTGAGTCTACATTCATCTCTTTCATTTTCAACTGTGTCTCTGATTCTACTTGAATTTGTTTTTCTTTGACTCTTGCCATTTCATCTATCTCTTTTTGCTTTAGATCTAATTCCTTTTGTTTTAATTCTAGTTCTTTCTGTTTAATTTCCTTATCTTGTTGTAACTGTTGTTGCTTAATTTCTATTTCTTTTTGCTTTTGTTTCAACTCCATCTCCTGTTGTAACTGTTTAAGTCTTATTTCTCCAGCTTTTACCATCTCAGCTAACGTTTCCATGTTATTTGGTAATTGGCTAGCAGTGACAGACAATGACCTTTTTATTAATTATTTATCTTTGATATGTTATGTTTATTCGCCAATGAGCACAAAGAATTGTACTCTTTGCTTGTGCCCTGCAAAATTTAATGCTGAAAAAAACAGAGCACAAAAAATACAATAGTGTCTCACAAGCTGAAAAAGAGATGCACTATTAATCACAATGCATGCCAAAAATATAGTTGTACTCAGCTTAATGTGGGAACGAAGCTCCTTTGACACAGGTCCCCTTGTTTGGTACACTGGGGTGGAGACACGTTTCGTAAGTAGCACACTGTATTTGGCCCACAGGTGTATGTGCACAGCTGTTGTTTGCCCTCTGATATGTAGGGCAGTAGTAAACACGCTCACTGCACGATATGATTTACTCGACAACCAAGGACAATGACTTAGACAATGACAGACTCACGAACAACTAGAACATGTATTAATTAAATTTAATGTCATTGTCCTGTCTTTGTTCTAAACAGTAATTGCCTTTCGTTACTAACCTAGTTAATTTCTGTAAACGTTGTGCAGCTAAGTATCAGATGCTTAGCCCGAAAATAGTTCCATCGTGACGATAAGCAAAGAGAAAATAGACCCAAAAATGAATAAATGCTTGTAAAGAAATCAAAATAACATAATAATGTGTAAATAAATAAATATATTCATTTAGTAACTTAAATAAGTAAATAATAAACAATATACAGCACAGATTCAGGCGGGCCGCCGCTAAGCGATCTTGTAAACACTCGACTGCTTTATGCTAATGACGCAGAACAACTGTCTGTCAATCACTCTACGTCATCGCGCAGCGCTATTTTTAGATCTCAAAAACCAATATTGTCGGCTGCCTGTGTATTCCTGCGCCGTGAATCATGTTTGGTGCTTATTCAAGAATAAATTGGTAAATATATGAATAAATATAAGAAAATAAGAATATTAATACTTACAGCTTCGAAGAATACATGATTTCATTCAATAAATATATCATAAACACAATTAAACACTATTTTGTCACGATAGGCATATTTCTAGCTCGCAAATTCTCCTGTCTGCACAAATTATCGTTACTACAAAAATTAAACCCTAGTCTGGAGCCTTGTGGATGAGTGGATTTAGCTTGAACTTTTCGTTAAAGCTTCACTTTCTGACACCACAATTACCCTGGCCTGTCAACAACTCAACTGACAGGCATCATCGGGTACTTCTCACACACCCATACAAGACAACTTGCAAGTCGTGTGGGAGGCAAAATGCATGGTCCATTTTATTGCCGTTGGCTCGCTTACAAGCGGTAAACAGTCGCTAATGCAATACACAATATACAGCCACAGAATTATCTAACACAAACTGCTAACCCTATGCTAGTTCTATCTATTAGTGAACACAAAACTCCTAACGCTATTCTAAACGATGTGAACGCCTCAAGTCCAGTCTCCCGTCTGACCAACTTCTGTCCCATGGTCACACACCACGCGGCGTGACCTTCACCTTGGTGCGTGTTACCTCACATCGCACGCCGTTGGCAACCGTGGCTTGTTGAGTGCATACTCAACTGTGCTGTGGCTACACGAGGTGTGATGTTATCGTGATGAGAGTGCTAACTCTCTGAACAACGCCTGCGTGTCTCATGAGGGAGTGGCTAACCTTCTATTACCTCATCTCCCCTGCCCTTGCCTCGGGCACCGTATCTCTTCCTGGTCTCTTCAGGATTGACCGCTCTCCCTGGCGGAGGGGATGCGGTCGAGTCTTTGACAGTTACTGTTTTCTTGATATTCAAGGAGAGTCCTTTCCTTGCACTCTCTGTTACTACAACGTCTAATAATTGTTGTAGGTCTGTTGAATTATCCGCCACCAATACTGTGTCATCTGCATAGCGTATATTATTTATATTATAACCTCCAACTAGTATTCCTGGCATCTCTTTGATCTCTCTCATTATTACTTCGCTATACAGGGAGAAAAGATCTGGTGACAAGACACACCCTTGTCGTACTCCTAGCTTTATCCGTTCGTAACTACCCTCTTTATTTCCCATTTTAATTGCTGCTACTTGGTTCCAGTAAACATTCTTTATTATTCTTAAATCTTTTCCATCAATGTTGATATCTTCCAACATTTTAATCAGTTCATCATGTTTTACTTTATCAAATGCCTTAGTATAATCTATGAAGCACAAATATATGTCTCTCTGTTTCTCTATTGACCTTTCTATTAGTGTCCGTAATGTATAAATTGCATTGTTTGTGCCCTTTCCTTCCACAAATCCATACTGTTCTTCACTAATTTCCATTTTTATTTTCTTTTTGATTCTTCTCATTATGATTCTGAGTAGAAGCTTAGTGATATGGTTTATAAGGTTAATTGTACGAAAATCTTCACAATCAATTGCTCCTGGTCTTTTTGGTATAGCTATAAATAAAGATTTCAGCATATCACTGGGTAAATATCCACTGCTGTAAATATCATTCAACATTTTGGTTAATATATCTACTCCAAATTCTCCCAATACTTCTAATTCTTCTATTGTGATTTCATCTGGCCCAGCTGTTTTTCCTTTCTTCATACGTTTCATAGCGTCAGCGACTTCTTCTTTCAGAATAGGTGGACCTTCTAAGTTACTATCTTCTGTTAATTCTCCCCTTTCTCCTTCATATAATTCTCTTATATACTCATTCCACCTCTTCATTATAGCATCTTCCTCTAATATTATCTTTCCTGTTTTTGATTTCAAACACCCTGTATTTATTCTTATTTTTCTTCCTGTAAGCTCACTGATTTTTCTGTGCATATTTTTTGTATCTTTAATGGAATTTAATTCAATTTTTTTGCATTGCTCGTTTAACCAACTTTCTTTAGCCTTCCCACATTTATCTTTTATTTCTTTATTTATCTTAGCGTATTCTTGTTTGTCATTTTTACTCTGTTTTCTTTTGTCCATCAGTTTTAAGATATCTTCATTCATCCATTTTTTCTTAGCTATTTTGATGAATGGAGTCCCTTAACATTTCCCATTGTTCATCTATACTCTGTATTTTAGTTATTGCATTGTACCTATTTTTCACAGTCACTCTGTATTGTTCTTGCATTTCTTTATCTATTTTCAGAACCTCTTTATTAAGTCTCATGTTCTTAACCATTTTTTTCCCTCTCTTTAATCTTACTTTTATTTGTCCACATAGTGGTACATGATCACTATTACAGTCAGCACCAGGCATTGTCTTTACATTAATTAAAGCATTTCTAAATCTTTTATTAATTAGTATGTAGTCAATTTGGTTGCGTATTTTCTTATCAGGGCTTATCCATGTGTACAGTCGTCTTTTATGGTGTTTAAACCATGTGTTTCCAATTATCATCTCATTGATATTTGCCCATTCTATTAGCATTTCCCCTCTTTCATTTCTTGTACCTAAACCATAATTCCCCACTACATCCTCCATTTTTCCCTTTCCTACTTTTGCATTAAAATCACCAAGTATTATTTTTATTTCTTGTGATCCAATTTGAGCCATCGCCATTTCTATTTCGTCGTAAAAGTGTTGTATTTCTTCATCACTACTGCTTGCTGTTGGTGCATATACTTGTATAATATTTATGTCTATTGGTTTGCCTTTGATTTTTACCATAATAACTCTATCTGAAATACACCAGTATCCATTAATTGACTTGGCTGTTTTTTCGTCTAATATTATTCCTACACCTTTTTCATGTGTTTTCCATCCAGAATAAATTATTGTGTGATTGTCAGCTTTAATTTTGCCCGATCCCTTCCATCTCATCTCACTAACGCCTAGTATATTCATTTTCATGCTATCCATCTCTCTTAGAACATTGGTCAACTTTCCTAGCTCATTTAATGTCCTAACATTCCATGTTCTTACTCTAAATTTATTTATTTTAGTTATGATTTTGCCATATATATATATATATATATATATATATATATATATATATATATATATATATATATATATATATATATATATATATATATATATATATCATTGCATAATTCTGTGATAGTATCACTGCTGAAGCTGGATAAGGATTTTATCATCTCTGTTGTTATCTTGTCAGGACCTGCAGCCTTTTAGTCTTTCACCTTTTTAATAGCCTGCCCTACTTCAGCCTTTAATATGTTTGGTCCATCTTGCGTATATTATCCAATGTTTGTTTATTGTCCCTGCTGTCACAGAATAAATCTTCTGTGTGATTCTGTCCATCTTTTTTACTATGTCGATAATATCGATTATAATTTCTCAAATGTTTCCTCTGATACAACCATTTCCTATTATATTGTTTTTCTTCTTCTTTGTAAATTTTTTTTAAATATTTTAATGCACTTAATTCGAGTTGTGTTTTATTTATAGATCATCTATGTCGTTGCATTTCTTCTCCAGACACACATCTTTTGGCAACTCTGCACATGTGACGTGTTTTTCTGTCTATTAATGTATATATGTGTTCTTTGCTTTCACTCGTTTATTCATTTTACTCAAGATTTCATCGGTTATCCATAATTGATTTTTCTTATTTATCTTCCCTGGCAAGGTGTTATTTGCAATCTATATACTGGTTTTAACACATTCCCACTTGTATCAATTTTCTCCTCAGAATTTTAACGTCTATATTGCTCCATGATTTCAACGATTTTTTTTTTCTGTTGAAGTGTGCATATCCTATTCACAGGACATCGCTGTCAACACCAGCATTTTACTGCTATTGTTGATGTCTTGGCAAGTTTTACGTTCAGTAGTTTGGCATTGCTTTCTGAACGTCCGGCTCCCATACCATTACGTTAAGACCCAGTGCAAGGCGGTCTGGTGCCAAATCGGTCTCAGCTGTGTTTTGAACGCAGGTAAGGAGGCTTACAAATTTTCAACGATTAGCCTATCATATCAATATTTTACTTCAACCATGTATAGTTGACTTATAGCGTTGTTTCAACGCTGTTGCCATAGCCCGACTGCGCTTCTTGAATACTCTTTTGTTGAGTGCGACTCTTAAGTTCATTGCCAGCCTGCGGAATGTATGGTAATAGCTCTGTCTAGTGTGCCCTCTTTCATAGGGGTAATGACTGTAGGTAATTTCTTGTGCAGTCGGCGCCATGGTCATCTCTCAGCATATAACTAGCTGATGTTTGCTCTACACTCTTGACACATTACATCCGCTCGAACACGAGTAAACTCAAACAGTAGTTAACTCAGAGACTGTTTATACGTTTTCTATATATAATGTTCTACACAACCAAATATCACATTATCAAATATACAATCACATATTCGACAGTCACATCACAGTACACTACATCCCGATTTAAAAGCGTGGCTCAATGTAGAGCCATAACGCTGTATACTTTTCGCCATGTCCATGCTGGACGATGGATCAACGCAGACTGACTTGTTCCGAGCCTACTTTTTGTAACTTGAGAAGTGAATTCCAACGTCTCCACGTTGTGTGGAAAGTACCCATTTTCCACGTTCTGGTGTTCACTTGCTGAACACAGCCATAACCTTTAACCCCCTATAATTAGGTTATGGCAGCTGTTGTATCCTTGGTGTCCTTATTCCTGTGTTTTTAAGTTTTATTTGTAATTGTAGGATTACATGATTCTGATTATCAGTAATTGAAAAGTCCGGCAATCGGTCAGCCACATAAGTGATCCATCTCTCCCATTAATTATCATATCTTAGGGATCATCATCTTTATTTAACATCTCGATAAGCGTGAGCGGTCACGTGTCGCCATCTCACACGATTACTAGTATCGCCAATTAGCTGTGATTTGACCATACCATGTGACCAAGCCATTTAGATATTACGTCTCTATGAACTCCCTTGTTCTGTTCCCCTCAGTCCTGCCAATTGTCACCAAGTTCTCTAGTTCATTTTTTTTTAATAACGTGCTCAAAATATCTTAATTATCTACGTCTAATTTCTATACGTATACGTACAGATCCATGAACGGTGTGTTGTTCACAGATAGATCATTCACACGTACTGTCTTCAACAGGCTGCAGGAAGCACCAAGCGAGCCAACCATGCCTTCGCCGCGGTCAACTGCGACACACAGAGGAGACTTTGCTGGGGACACGATGTCTTCAGCACTCCAACATTCGTCCTCTTCTCGAAAGGATCCTATGTCGGCTCAGTGAAAGACGTCCGCAAATTCAGGGCCAATTCCTTGAGACAGTACGTGGAGACAACATCATTTCTCTAGGCTCCCGCTGCAGACAACATCTTGGTGGTGTGCTGTGCAAAGCAGTCATTTCACATCAGAATAGAAAATGTTCGAGACACCCGTATTAATGCACGAGATTAATTACTTTTTAGCAGTCACGTATAGTTAAATTGCAAAGAAGAAGAAAGTAAATGTTAAAGAAACAAGAAACATTATTCGGATCACAAAGACAAGCGAACAAATAGATTGGATAATACATACCAACAGGATGGCCAGGAACAGACGTCAGTGGGGTGTTAACCCAAGAATGTTATAAGGCACTCAATGATGTAGAGAACAAGCCAGGGCTGCTTCTGATTATGGACGGTTGTTTGTCAGCTTGAATAATGCATTCTATGATGTAACGTGTGACTGATCAGTCCACTGTTCTTTCACGCGACATCAGAGGGAGGACTCCAAGACTTGGTAGCGCTGTCTACTCACACACAAATAGAAACAGTTTCCTGTCCTCTTAAAGGGTCGACTCCAAGACATGGGGCGCTGTCTACTCACACACATACACCTGGAAACAGTCTCCTGAGATCTCAAAGGGTCGACTCCAAGACATGGGGCGCTGTCTACTCACACACATACACCTGGAAACAGTCTCCTGAGATCTCAAAGGGTCGACTCCAAGACATGGCTGTCTACTCACACACATACACCTGGAAACAGTCTCCTGAAATCTCAAAGGGTCGACTCCAAGACATGGCAGCGTTGTCTACTCACACACATACACCTGGAAACAGTCTCCTGAGATCTCAAAGGGTCGACTCCGAGACATGGCTGTCTACTCACACACATACACCTGGAAACAGTTTCCCGACATCTTCATGCACCCACCTACAGATAACCGCGACGTGGAGCTGTTCAGGCTTGTCTTCGTTCACGAATGGACACCTACGCGCTTAGTTTAATTCCAATATGTTCCATCAATACCACACCACTGCATAATTAAACATTGCGAAATTCTAACTCATGGAAAATGTGTAATTTATTGTTTAATAAGGTATCTGTTTCTTCGCCGTTCCTCTTTTTCTTAGTCTTCCTATTCTTTTTCATCATCTTCATCCTGCAGATCCCCCTACTCCTCGTCTAACACCGATCTTCTTCTTCTTACATTATAGACCATTGCTCCCTTGTCTTAAACATTCTGCTAGCGTTGCCAAATTCTGATCGAAGAATCCTGATGTAATTCTGGTCTCTGCCAGTGTTGTCAGCGAGGAGGTCATACCACCGTACCTGGCAATGTTTCAGACCATAACTTTCGAAACTGCCTCAGACACATATATCATTTATGTGGGTGTGTAAGTGCAAGTGACGAAGTGAACATCTAATCAGGTGTGTGTGTGTGTGTGTGTGTGTGTGTGTGTGTGTGTGCCTGCGTGTGACGAAGAGAAGATCTATGTGGGTGTGTGAGTATGTGTGACGAAGTGACGATCTATGTGGGTGTGTGTGTGTGTGTGTGTGTGTGTCTGTGTGTCTGTCTGTGTGTGTGCACGCGCTCGTGCGTGTGCGTGTGACGAAGTGAAGGTCTGTGTGGGTGTTTAAATATATGTGACGAATGGAAGATCTATGTGGGTGTGTGCGTGAGTGTACCGAAGGGAAGATCTGTGTGGGTGTGTGCGTGCGTGTGACGAAGGGAAGATCTATGTGGGCTTTTGTGTGTGTGTTTGACGAAGGGAAGATCTATGTGGGCTTTTGTGTGTGTGTGACGAAGGGAAGATCTATGTGGGCTTTTGCGTGTGTGTGACGAAGGGAAATTTTATGTATGTGTGTGCGTGAGTGTGAGGAACGGCAGATTTATGTGGGTGTGTGCTTGCGTGTGACGAAGGGGAAATCTGTGTGTGTGTGTGTGTGTGTGTGTGTGTGTGTGTGTGTGTGTGTGTGTTTGACGAAGGGAAGATCTATGTGTGTGTGTGCATGTGACGAAGTGAAAATCTGTATGTGTGTGTGTAAGTGTGTGTGTGTAAGTGTGTGTGTGTGTGTGCTTGTGTGTGTGTGTGTGTGTGTGTGTGTGTGACGACGGGGACTCTGTTCCACGACCGCGTAAATGTGTCTAGCCCCAGACGTCACGCACCAATCGGCAGTAGAAGGGCCATGTGGTCTGACTCATTCAGGCAGCTCTTGGAATCTATCCTGGCAGCCATGTTTGGTTGGGTGGTCGTGGTAATTTGATGACCTCAGATCATTGTCTACGTGTGCTTGAACTAGACAGGGAGGACAATCAAACACATCCTGTGTGACGTCATGTCTCCCCCTAATCGTCGAAGGCAAGGACTTACCACGGAATGCACGACCATATAAAGTGGCGTCCCAACATAATCTGTCATTGCAGCATTATTACTCTTACTGGAACCTTGCCATCTTGTCAGACGATAGTTGGTTACATCATACTTCAAAGAGGCATAATAACTACAACCCATGGCGGGGAACAGGGATGGAGTTATACCTCTCCATAGTACACAGCGTGGGTTGAATTGGCGAAACCAAGTGTTGCCCATATAAGATGGTCCCTCTCTCGGCCTGGTTAGCTCACACAAGAGGTTATGCTAATTGATCTGGAACAAGACGAGCTACAGAAGCTGCCATCAGTAAAGCAATGTTCTTTCTAATTCCGCCTGTTAAAGCATCATATTTATTATAAAAACGATATTATATTTCATTATGCGATATTCCTGATGGCTCGCAGGATAAAATATATGTTCTGTGCGTTCCTGATAAGTTCGATCGTCAGTCTCCACCTTTCAACTATGCCAACATACACAGTATTGTCCTCTTCTGTTGACCTCAGCCACCTAGCACCTTATATCTTCCCTGTTTTCACAACCTGTTCCAGACTAGTTCGCGATGTGGCCTATTGTACAAATGGTACTGTTGGTCTTCCATGAGATCCATAGCTCGCTCTGAAGACACTACATGTCTCTGGAATTCAGCTTCATGATACTCTTGTATTCATCGTCCAAGATTCTAAGACATTAGGCGGTCATGTTTCACCATCTTACACGATCACCGGAGTCGTGGATCAGCTCTGTCTTCCTGTCTCGACCATGCCATGTTCAAACCATTCATATATTTACTTACTTCTTTGCCTTTCCCTTCTTTTTTTTTCCTTCTCAATATAGCCAATTGTCAACAAGTTCTCTAATTTATTTCTTCTTACAACATGTCCTCAAAATGTTGCCTTCTACGTCTAATTTACCTAATCGGTTTATGGTTTTCATGTGTTTCTTGTAGAACTTGCTCATTGCTATTTCTGTCCGCCCATGCTATTCTTTGCATCTCCACATGCCATTAGATTTTGTTAAGCTTATCTGCTCATTGTCCAAGTCTCATATTCATACACAACTAGAAATTTTATGTACCACTTCAACACTCGTTTTCTCGATGTCATTAATAGTTTTTTTTTATTGGTCAGAATGTTTTCCATCTTACAAAATGCCACCTTTGCCATAACGATTCTTCTTCTAATCACTTTAAGAAACCTCCCATCCGATGTTATGACTGGTCCGAGATAGTTGTACTAATTAACTGGTTTAAGAATATTCTCATTTACTCGAATATTACATTGTGGTATTTTTTTTTCTGTGTCTTCTTACATTTAACTGATACCCTGGCTGTTCACCTTTCGATATAAACATCATACTAGTTTATGCAACCCAAAAAAAAAAAAAAAAAAAACAGGCAGCATCGATGAATGGTATAATGATTTGCAGAACGCCTTCGCATTCAGAATTGAATATAGTAATATTAGGTGGCCGGCTCCGTGGCCGAGGGGTTAGCAGCTTTCTCCGCTAACCCCGAATACTCTCGTCACGTGACGCAACGAGAATTAGCAGTGGTTCGAATCGCAAAAGTGACTTATGAGAGTATGGAGCCGGTCGCTCAGAAAGTCGTGGCGTGCTGATGAGCGTAATCTAGCCTAGGAGCACTTGTTTGTTTGGCAGGCAATCAGTTCAGGCATTACGAAACATAAATGCAGCTCCAGCTCCAGTTTTCGAAAAAAAATAAAATTGTCCACCGAGTCAACCAGTCTCCGTGGCGTTGGGTATAATATTGGTGGTTCATATTGCGGAATAAGTTTGTCTCTTTCTTTGCGCCAGTATTATCTGGTTTATCTGTTCAAGACTTTATGCCTGTGATGTCAGCAGGAGTATTCGTTGTCCGACAAGTTTTTCCTTAGAGTATCTCTTTTTGGCGGTTTCTACAAAAATGTCAATTGAAACGAGAAAAAGAGTCTTGAGGGGATACATAGAGCCTGTTCTTTTGTATGGATGTGAAACTTGGACAATGTGCAGTCAAGCTGAAAAACATCTGATGGCTGCAGAAATGTGGTTTATAAGGAAAATGCAAAGAACACCATGGACAGACAGAAGAACCAATGACCAAGTACTACAGGAGAGAAATGAAAATGGAAAATTGATTAGAGAAATTAGACTTAGACAGTCAACATTTTTTGGACATGTTGTGAGAAGAAATGACTTGGAGAACTTGGTGACAACTGGTAAGATCGAAGAGAACAGACCAAGGGGAAGACCAAGAAACAAATACCTGGATGGCTTGGCCTCGTGGCATGGTCGAGACAGGAACACCGAGCTGATCCACGACTCTGGTGATCGAGTGAAACGGCGAGACTTGACGGTGCACGCTTTCCGCCATGGCACATGATTGATTGATATTACGATGCATCTCGTCAGGAGTATACTACAGAGTACACGATATCTTAGGAAATGAATAAATAAATGATATTTTGACTGGAATATGTAAAGCACACAACCTCGTCAGGTGCTTACTACAGAGCACATTATATCATACGAAATGAATAAATAAAAGAGGGTGTATCTCCATGATGGGCAAGGGCTGCACCGTCTGCTAGAAGAGGAGCTGACCGAGATTATGGGATTCAGAATTGAACTAAAAAAGTGTAAATATTACTCTTGGGGAATGGCTCATTCTAAGTAATGCTAATTTCCAAGACATCATTGTTTATAATTCTTGACACAAAGGTGTATGACCCTTAGATAACAGCCATGTTGGTTGGGTACAGTTTCAGTTCAGAACTTCTGTCATTTGTTCCCAAGTCACATTCCAAACACCAAAAGTAATTGAACTTCAAGAGTTCTGGCCCATATCTTACGCAAGGTCACATGTAGGTTTACTGTCATTTGTGTGTGTGTGATAGACAGAAATAAAAGTCAGGTTATTTTGTGGCAGTTAGAACATATTGTTTGCAGGGCTCAAATGCCCGGAAAAGTGCTATTTACAGGCTATTACTGTCTTTGTTTTGGGATAACAAAAGCCAGATTACCGTGTGGCAGTTAGAGCATGTTTCTTGCATGGCTAAAACACCATTTTGGAGAAGATAAATGCTGTTTACAGGCTACTATTGATAGCAGAATTGTATGTTAATGTTCAGCTGAAATACCAGAAAATATTATTGAGTACATTATAGTAAAGGACATTATAGTTTGCTTCTGCATCTTGGCTGCCCATAGAGCACAGGCGCTTAACCAGCTGACACCATGTCTACCTATCCATTGCCATCTTCTCCAGCTCTTTTAGTTAAAGTAGGTATCTTTGTGTTTACTTAAGCATATTTTCACCTTCCTTCTCAATGTAGTTTTGGTCTTTCTGTATTTCTTTTATCCAACGTTTAAAAGCAAAATAGGAGTCTTGGTTTGCCAATCGCTTGTTTACTTATTGTATGTTCTATCCAGCACCAATATTCTTGTCTTTATCCCATGTTCCAATGAAATGTCGCTAATTCTATCAAGTCCCATATGAATAATTGCATCTCACCATCTTAATACTATTATTCTGTTCACGCACCCACTAATGAAATTCTCTAATTTATTGGCTTAGGTGTTTCTTCAAATTTGTAAACTATGTAATAAAACTGCTTTAACATAAGTTTCAATGGCATCCAGTTTTGTACTAGACTTGTTATCTTTTTATTTCCATAGATTTGTCAGAATTAGAATGAGAGGAAAAAAAAACACTTACCCATAAAAACAAAAAAAAACAAAAAAATCAAAGGATGAAAGAAAAGAAAACAAAGATTGATAGCAGATGTTGTTCTTCTGTATACACATTTGGATTCTTGCCATTGATATGGAATTAGTGCACTGTGTTCTGATTCTCCTAGTGTGATCTCTGGGATTAGCCTGGATAGCACTTAATTTTATCCAAGTATTTGTGTGCTATGAAGCTGATTCTACAAAACCTAATCGGAGATTTTTCAGTGTAAAAAATCACAGCTTGCATTTTATATTGTAACAAAGGCATTCTTGTCTGGTACTTTCACTTTTATTTGTGGTCCTCCTGAGATAATGTGTATGATTTCACTTCTAGTAGTGGCATTTCACAAGTGTATTCTTATTCTTATTGTCATTTGTATCTTTTATTTGTCTGCTACGTGTGGTTTTTTTAA
The DNA here is from genome assembly GCA_963921405.1 of Cepaea hortensis. Classification (NCBI taxonomy): domain Eukaryota; kingdom Metazoa; phylum Mollusca; class Gastropoda; order Stylommatophora; family Helicidae; genus Cepaea; species Cepaea hortensis. The sequence continues at coordinate 96,868,522 of OY992891.1, forward strand.
TTTGTCAGTTGTATCACCTCGGTTTTTCGTTTTTTGAATTTTGAACATCCCTTACAGGACATTGCAGTCAACATCAGCATTTTTCAGCTGCTGTTGGTGTACTAGGCAAGTTTTTATGTTCAGTAGTTTGACATTGTTTTCTGAACGACCAGTTCACATACCCCCGTAAGTTACGAGCGCGGCACAATCCGCTGCTGAATCTTGCGCAGCTGTTTTCCCCCACGGGGATATACGGGATTATGAACTCCTTGTTAACCCCTTGGCCAGGGAGACCAGCTCACCTGTAACCTCTGTTAGGTAGCTGAAATAACTAAAACAGTTGGTACACTAAAAAAGTAAATATATGTACTTAAAGAGGTAAAATAACTGTTTGAAGTGGAAAGAGTTGAAATAATAACTGGAATATGATGTGTTATAGTAACAACTGCTTAGGGTAAAATGAGTTAAAATAATAACTAGTAAACTAGATGCATAATGTAGCAAGTGTCAGTGATAGTAAGAGTAGTCTCAGTAAGAAGTAAAGTTAGCTCATAAAATATGTAGCCTGCCACAACTGTTGTGATAGTTTGACTACACATGATTCGATAGCTTTACCAGTTTTTGTGATAGTTTGACAACACATGATTCGATAGCTTTACCAGTTTTTGTGATAGTTTGACAACACATGATTCGATAGCTTTACCAGTTTTTGTGATAGTTTGACAACACATGATTCGATAGCTTTACCAGTTTTTGTGATAGTTTGACAACACATGATTCGATAGCTTTACCAGTTTTTGTGATAGTTTGACAACACATGATTCGATAGCTTTACCAGTTTTTGTGATAGTTTGACTACACATGATTCGATAGCTTTACCACACCTGATGTGACCACTGCTATCAGTCATATGGTGTTTCCACCTTGTCGTGGTGGGGTAGCTTGAGTTTCTCAATGACCCTGAGAGCTATGCCGGCGGTAGCGTAGCTACCAGCAGGGCCTCCCAAGCCGGACATGTCAAAGGGTAGAGAACAGACAAAGAGAAACACCCTGGTCCTCCAGGTTGGGGGTTGAAGCGTGGGGTTAACATCCCCACCTTTGTAAAAACCTTTCTTTGTTACGAAACAAATACATGAGCCTCGATATCGGACTGACTTATCTGGACAACGACCTTGGAACGTTAAAGGACTTTTGAGATTTGGGACATGGAATGTACGGACACTATATCGAGCTGGAGCGGCCGAAGAACTAACCCGGGAGCTGGTTGAATATCAAATGGATATAACAGCAATTCAAGAAATAAGGTGGCCAGGAGAGGGTACTTTAGAGCAAAATGGAATGATTATAATATATGGAGGAAACACCCAAAATAAACATGAATTAGGAACAGGATTTGTTATAAAAAAAGAGTTATGGGGGAACGTTTTAAACTTTAAAGCTTTTAATGACAGGATTAGTAAATTACGAATAAAAGGTAAATGGAAAAATATAACGATGATTAATGTACATGCACCTACTGAAGAGAAAGAAGATGATATTAAAGAAGACTTTTATAATGATCTAGAAGATGTCATAGAAGAAACCCCCAAACAGGACATCCTGATTGTGCTGGGAGACTTCAATGCAAAAATAGGTAGAGAGCAAACTAATAAAAAAGTGGCCGGTATGGAAAGCCTACATACAACTTCAAATGATAATGGATGGAGAGTCATCAACCTGGCAGAAGCCAAAGGACTGCAGATTAGCAGTACCAGACTACAAAGAAAGGATATACACAAACAAACTTGGAAATCATGTGGCAAGAGAACCTATAATCAAATAGATCACATTTAAATTAACAACAGAAATGCATCAAACATACAGCAAGTCAGAAGTTATAGAGGAGCTGAGTGCCACAGTGACCACTTCCTCGTTGGAGCAAAATTTAAAATAAAACTTAAGAGAGCTTTCTATACTAAATTACAAAGATTACACCCCACATATAACAGAGAAAAACTACAAGACATTACAGTCAAAGAGAAATTTACAGATGAAATAAAATGTAAACTTGAAACTCTGCAAAACCCTTTGGAGGAAAGCGTTGACCAAACTTGGTTGAACATCAAGAATACAATTCAATCTACTGCAGAAGAATGTCTCGGTGTGTTAACCACGCATAGAAAGAACAGATGGTTCAATCAAAAATGTGAAGAAGCAGTCATTAGGAAGAAGAATGCCAAACATGCATGGTTAAATGACATCAATAACATCCAAAAGGAAGAGCATTATAGAAATGAATGTAAAGAGGCTACAAAAATAGTCAGACAGCAGAAGCGAGAATATATGAGTAATATAATCAAAGATATGGAAACTAATCACCAAAAAAATTAATCCAGAAATTTTTTTAAAGAACTGAAGTCAATGAAACGAGGGCACCAACAAAACACATATGGTTTAAAAGACAAAAATGGGAATATGATAAATACCAATGAGGAAATGTGCAACACATGGAAAGAATATTTTATTGAATTACTAAATTGTGAAGCTCCAAGTAACATTTTCCCACAGGAAGAGGTTCTAACATGCGAACCACAAATTGAAGAACCTACATTTGAAGAAATCCTATATGCAATCAATCAATCAATCAATCAATCATGTGCCATGCCGGAAAGCGTGGGCGGTCATGATTCGCCATTTCACTCGATCACCAGAGTCGTGGATCAGCTCAGTGTTCCTGTCTCGTCCATGCCATGTGGCCAAGCCATCCAGGTATTTTCCTCTCGGTCTTCCTCTTGGTCTGTTCCCCTCGATCTTGCCAGCTGTCACCAAGTTCTCCAGTCCATTTCTTCTCATAACATGTCCAAAAAATGTTGACTGTCTACGTCTAATTTCTCTAATCAATCTACGATTTTCATTTGTCTCTTGTAGTACTTGGTCATTGGTTTTTCTATCTGTCCATGGTATTCTTTGCATTTTCCTCAGAAACCACATTTCTGCAGCCATCAGATGTTTTTCAGCTTGACTGCACATTGTCCAAGTTTCACATCCATACAAAAGAACAGGCTCTATGCAATCACCCGACTTAAAAACAATAAGGCAACTGGGACTGATGGAATTGCTGCTGAATTTATAAAGGCAGGTGGCCATGCATTACATCTAAAGCTATTCTTCTTCTTCTTCTTCTTCTTCTTCTTCTTCTTCTTCTTCTTCTTCTTCAGCGTTCCGAGCCATTGAGGTTCTTTGCTGCAAATACAATCCGTCTCCATTCGTCTCTCTGGTGGACCTTCTCTTGCCAGTCATTGATTCCAAGTGCTTGTAGGTCTGTACATGTATTATCTCTCCACCGCCTTCTTGGTCTACCTCGGGGTCTACGGTCATTTATTTCCTGAGTGTAAGCGAGTTTTGTTTCCCTATTATCTTCCATTCTTTCTATATGCCCCAGCCATTGTAGTCTATTAGCCTTCATGATACCAGTCGCAACCACCCACACATACACATCCCTCACTCACATCCCCACCCACTCACACATACGCCAACCCACACAAACTCACCGACACACACATACTCCACCAACCCACATACTCACACACCCCCAACTAAACACATACCCCTCCCACACACACACACATCCTGCACCAACACACACACACACACACACACACATCCCTCATCCACTCACACAGCACCTAACCATATCCTCACATCTTCCCACCCACAATGAATAAATAAATGATATTTCGACTGGACTACAACACACAATCTCCTCAGGTGCTTACTACAGAGAACATGATATCATAGGAAATGAATAAATGAATGATATTTCGACTGGACTACATACAACAAACAATCTCATCAGGTGCTTACTACAGGTACATTATTATATCATAGGAAATGAATAAATCACTGGACTACATACAACACACAATCTCATCGGGTGCTTACTACAGAGTACATTATTATTTCATAGGAAATTTCAAGCGAACGAAAGAAGAAGAAGAATATCATAGGAAATGAATAAATATGAATGATATCTTGACTGGACTACATACAGCACACAACCTCTTCCGGCTCTTTAAAAAATGCAAAACAACTTATTCACGCATAATCTATTGCACCCTAACCCCTAACCAAAAGTCCTAGCCCTAGCTCTAGCCCTAACCAATATGTCTAACCTTAACCCTAACTAATAACTGCATGAAACCTGCCTAACCCTAACCCTTAACCCTAACCCCTTGACATTTTTGGGGGTTCTGATCAGGGAGTCCCTGGATTTCTAAGAACCATAGCCCTCTGGACAATCCCTCAAGTGATCACTCCCTACAAGGTAAAACAAGACCATGTGCTGTAGACGTTTTGATGCTGAGAGACAGTCCTCCGGACAAACCCACAAGTGCTCAGTCCCACGCACAGCCAGACAAGACAGATAGCGAACTCTGGTGCATTCAGGAACATTGCTGAATTGTTGCCATTAAATAGGTGGTCCAAAATGTCCACCTCAACTGAGACCGACTTAGAAAGACGGTGTCCCTCCTTCATAAAGGAAGAGTCCATGGTATCAGGGCGGCGTCACTCGTGAAGTACAAACTATGACCCCCTTTTTCAGAAGTTAAGCCACAATGACCCCCCTTCTTCAGGGGCTAGACCAGGCATCATAGTTCCCTCTTCAGGAGGACAGCGGCGGCGCTGACACTAACTCTGGACGACTTCATGATGGAGGCATTCCTTCTCTCTAAGTCCATGTCAACTAAAGTGAACGCTCTTGACCACTGATTGATTGGCATCCCCCACGATGGTTTGACATGATCGCGCGGACCTGAGAGAGAAGTGTCCCAGTAGTCGTCCAGCCCCATCTCTCCTCCTCAGGTGTACAGACAACACAGCGGCACCAGTCAGCCTCTACGGCCATGCCGCGTGGCACATACCGGTTCTCCTCCCATCACCGAAGTCAAGCAACGTCGGGCGTGGTTAGTATTTGGATGGGTGACCGCTTGGGAACACCACGTGATGTGGACACTTTTATTTTATTTTTGTTGTATCTGGTGTTTTTAGCCCTATACAGTTTTGTTGTATTGGTTCCCGCCTATTTACTAGCATTGTAGCCCTCCGGAAAATCTACAGGTGCTCAGTCTTCCAGTGAAACCCGCCACAACAACACAACACGTTTTTCTGGCCTTATTATGTTGTAATTGTCACCCCGTTGAAATTTTGTGTTTCAAGGCGATGTCAAAACATCGATATTATTTGGTCAATTTGGCTATTTTTGGAATAGTTCATTTTTATACACCTTATCATGTTTTCTGTCAGATTCGGTACTTGTTTTTATTTAACATTTGTTATTTAATGCAATATTCATATTTTACTGAATCCACCCTAGGTGTCAAATTTTCTACTTATTGAAAACTTTTGCGAAATTGACGGTTTTCAATCCCTAGCAACGATATATCGGGAACACAATACATGCACATGTCGGGTATCACTGAAAAGGTCGCGATCTTCCGTAACTGTTCGTGAAACTACGAGTTCGTCTAATCGGAAACTTTTCTGTGCACATCGAGTTTTCTCGTATCTATCATCTTCCGGAAACTTCCATATATGGAACACCGTAAGCAATCCGCTTTCGCTGATGGCTGAAACTGATCACGTGGGTTTCCAAAATGGCGGGTTTGTGTTGTTTACACCTGGCGACGTGCTGAACGTTCATTGTTGACGACAGACTGACACGCGTTGAAATAAGCCTCGTTCTAAGAAATTTAACATCCAGCCATCTACTCAACGTAAGAAATCTCCCAGACTACACCTCGCAAATGCTTGTAAGCAGCAAAAAGCCTATCAGAACGTAGTAAACGGTACATACAGTTCTGAAGCGACCCAATCACACTCATCTAAAGTGCACATGCCACTTCTTCCAAATCCAAGTGTTTTGACAGTGAATGAAGTGAATCTGAATAATCAGTGCTATCGTATTCTTCTCAAAGTTGTGGAAGTGATTCTTTTATTACCCTATATTATTACTATTATTAAAACATGAACCTGCAAGGTCTTCATCACAAAACATTTCACAGCAAAGCGAATAAAGTTTATAAACTATATTCAAAGATAGAAGATCTGGAGGACACTGTTTTCTCTCAAACCGTATAGTATGTTCGACAGGCTCATGCACAACAGTCAGGAATAACTCTACATGACAATGATGTGCTAGATATTAGTGTCAGCTTTGATGGCACTTGGCTGACTAGAGGCCATACATCCCACATTGAAGTTGGCTGTGCAGTGGATGTTCTTACAGGACTTTGCATAGATGCCCATGTTATGTCCACATATTGCCAGGTGTGTGAAACCACTGGTAAGACACTTTCCAGGTATAAACCAGATGAATTTGAAGCATGGGAGGTAGAACATCTTCTAAACTGTGATAACAATTTCACAGGATCCGCTGGAATGATGGAGGTGGAGGCTGCAAGGGTGCTGTGGCGACGGTCTGTGGCCCGTCATAAACTTCGCTACATGTCAATACTTTCTGCTTGTGACACCAAAACATTTGCGGAGCTTACCAAGATCAAACCATATGGGGATGACATTCATATAGACAAAGAGGAGTGTATCCACCATGTCAGTAAACGCCTTGGAACAGCACTCCGCAATGTTGCTGCTGACTGCCAAAAGCAAGGCGTGACCATAGGAGGATGTGGTAAAGGTCAGCTTACACAAAGTGCCATTCGTAGGCTGACAATTTATTACAACAGAGCCATAAGAAACAACACAAGTGTAGTGTCCATGAGGAAAAGTGTTATGGCTTCACTGCATCACTGTTTTTCAACAGACAAAAGTCCACGTCATGATATTTGCCCAAGCGGAGAGCAATCTTGGTGTTTTTTTTTTTCAATCCACCCTGGCTAAGCATCAGGTCCCGGGTCCTCATAACAAGATCTTACACACATGGCTCAACCGTGACAAGCTTGAGAAATATCTGTTGCCAATTTATGAAAGGCTGTCTGACACTAAAGTACTTAGTTGATGTGTGTCAGGACAAACTCAGAATTCAAATGAGTGTTTACACAGCTTGATATGGGCTCGATGCACTAAAGACAACTTTGCCTCACACAAGCACGTTCAGTTTGCAGCTGTAACTAGTAACTACAGCAAGAAAGTTCAACTTTGGAGCTGCTACTGCCCAAGACACTGCCCAGATTTAAGGACTTTCTACAGGCCTGCATATGCAGAGACAAGTAAGAAATATATAAGAAATAAATAATATATAAGAAATATGCAAGTAAGAAATATTCTGAAGTACAAGTAGGACAAACAAACTAAACGACGCGACACTCTACGAGTGGCCAAACTGAAGAGACAATTTGCTGTGCATGCCCTGGAGGGAGGTCCTCCTGCATATGCAGGAAGACAGGTCTAAAGGGTCTATTTATTTACACATAAAACAAAGAATTTAGCCTGTACATTAAAAAATAACTATTTTAGAGGTACATTAAGAAATTCAATATGGCCGCTGTTTATCTTGGTTTCCATAGCAACCATAGTGCAAAGTCAATTTGACAGTATTTTATCGATCAGCAATCTTCAGTATCAAACCCTATATCATAACAGATTATAGAAATTAAGTATTATAAAAATTAATTTTTTTTAGGGTTAGCATTGCCTTAGGTAAGTCCCTAGGTTTCTAAGAATCGTAGCTCTCCGGACAAACCCGCAAGTGCCCAGTCTCACGCACACAAAGACAGACAAGACAGACAGCGAACTCTTGTACATGCAGGGAAATTGCTGAACTGGTAAATGGTAAGGGGCCCTGAAAAGGGCCGTGGCTATGAGTTGTGGGGGCGGTATCGGTGTGTTTTGAGCAGCAGGCTTACTTTGAGGTGGTGTACTTGGTGACGGCCTTGGTGCCTTCACTGACAGCGTGCTTAGCCAGTTCACCTGGCACGAGGAGACGGACAGTGGTCTGAATCTCTCTGGAGGTGATGGTGCTGCGCTTGTTGTAGTGGGCCAGGCGGCTGGCTTCGGCTGAAATCCTCTCAAAGATGTCGTTGACAAAGGAGTTCATGATGGACATGGCCTTGCTAGAAATGCCGGTGTCTGGGTGCACTTGCTTCAACACTTTGTACATGTAGATGCTGTAGCTTTCCTTTCTCCTCCTCTTCTTTTTCTTGTCTCCGGTCCTCACTGCCTTGCCGGCCTTCTTGGCCCCTTTGCTGCTGACTTTGGGTGGCATAACGTCGTCTTCTGTTCAACTCTGTAGAACAGTGTTTCCTGACGTGGGGCCAACGCCCCACAGGGGGGCAATTCGATTGATAAGAGGGGCAATTTGAAAATGGACTCGTTCAGAGTTTAGTTAACCGTATGGCGACTCTCAGCTGGGTAATCGAGCTGGGTAAACGTCTAGTATAAGTATAAGTGACTTCTGTCCGCCATGTTAGTAGCCGTCATTTCATTGTTAGACGTTAGAGTTGAACTACTGGTTATAATAGGCCGGCACTAAGCACATCACGCTATTTGTTGGCGCAAAATGGTGCAAAATGCTTAGTGTCGGGATCTCAGTTTCTGCAGTGTTTCGCAGTAACGCTCAGCATTCACAGTTGGTGTTAATTTGAAATAAGCGTCCGTTAAACGGTTATAAAAGTCTCGTTTAAAAAATATATATATACATTGTATAAATATAAGTGATATATAAATTATATGTATATCCAGTTGGTAATTTTTATTACTTTCAGTTTTAGAAAAATGTGTCAAATGAAAAAGTATGTTTTTTTTTGTTGTTGTTGTTTTGTTTTTTTTGTTTTTTTGCGGTGGGGTAAATGTGCCACACATATTTTAATAAGCATTGTTAATCTACATTTACTCCAGTTCGTGTTATTTTTTTTTTTGTTTTTAATTGATCTTATATTTATTTATTTCAGCCCATAGTGAAATGAGTGGTGCAAGCAAGAAAAAAATTCATCAGTATTCGGAAGAATATTTAAAACTTGGTTTCATACCTGCTGTCCATGATGAACGGTCACCTTTTTGTCTTTTATGCCAACAATGCTTGACCAACGAATCAATGAAACGAGGTCATCTTAATGAACATTTGAAGGCGAAGACATCATCATCATCATCATCATCATCATCATCATCATCATCATCATCATCATCATCATCATCATCATCATCATCATCATCATCATCATCATCATCATCATCATCATCATCATCATCATCATCATCATCAAGTGCCCTGCCAGCTGACGTAGGCGTTCATGGCTCTCCATATATCTCGGTGTTTGGTTTTCTGGATCAATTCTGCAGCTGATATTTCTCCATGCCACCGTCTCAATCCATCCAGCATCATTTTTCTTGGTCTACCTCTGCCTCTCTTCCCCTGCGATCTTTCCAGTTGTTACGATGTTCTCCAATGCCTCTCTTCTCATCATGTGACCGAAGAAAGATGTTTGTCTCTTTCTTATTGTTGTATATAATGTTCTAGTTTCGTTAGCCTGTTTCAGGCAGTCGTTGTTAGTCACTCTGGCATTCCACGGAATTCGCAACATTCGTCTCAGGAACCCTTCTTCTGCCAAAATAAATGGAACAAGGTACTGGTTGGGAAAACCAAAGAAATCAGTGAGAAATAGTGAACAAGAGTATACTGGTTAGTTACAAGTTGATAGCGTGTCACAAAGGGGGATTAATCGTTCATGAATGGATGATACATTTCCAAAAAGAGGCTTAATCGTGTACAGAGGGCAAAAGAGCATGATGTGATAATTGGAAACACCTTGTATCAACATCGCCCAAGGAGATTATGGACATGGAGAAGTCATGATCATAAGATCAGGAATCAGAATGATTACATTCTAATCAACAAAAGATTTTGAAATGCCTTAAAAGTTTCAAAAACTATACCAAGCGCAGACTGCTACATCGACCATAGATTAATCCTAAGCAGTATATATATATATATATATATATATATATATATATATATATATATATATATATATATATATATATATATACTTATATGAATTAAATGAGATGCTCCACACCAGGAGCTGGGCGATGCCGGGCCGGGTCAGACAGACAGACAGACAGACAGACAGACAGACAGACAGTAGGTCTTCGCTTGCATTTTTGAACTGTTAACATTGGTTAAAATCTTAAGTTTTTAAAACTTTGAACGCATGGTACTTACATAATGTTCAGTTTCTGACATTTTGAAAATTTTTAAAAATATTTTAAAATTGTTAAAATTGGTTGAAATCTTAAGTGTTTTAAACTTTGAACGCATGGTACTTACTTAACTTTCAGTTTCTGACATTTTGAAACTTTTAAAAAAATTTTAAAATTTTTTAAATTTGTTAAAATTGGTTGAAATCTTGTGTTTTTTCAACTTTCAACACATGGTACTTACTTAACTTTCAGTTTCTGACATATTGAAACTTTAAAAAATTAAAAATTTTATTTTTTTTATTTTTGACATGTGTAATTATCTTAGTACGATTCTAGAATATACAACGGTTTAATGTGGGCAACTATGCATGGTACGTTAGGCACCGGAAATAGGCCACTAGAAGTCTCTATAGACCATATAACCACCTCCTTAACAACGAAAATCCGGCTTACACCCACTCCACAACCACTTCCCCACCGTGTGGACGAGCACTGTATTCCTAATACAACCGCTGAAGCTCTGTGACTCTTGTATGATGATAGTTTATAGACCACTAATAGTCTCTATAGACCATATAATAGCCTCCTTAACAACGCCCACTACACCAACGTGTGGACGAGCACTGTAACCCTAACACAACCTCTCTCACGCGCACGCACGCCCCACATGTAACTCTTTGATGATAGTGTATAGGCCACTAGTTGTCTCTATAGACCATATAACTTAACAAGGAAAATCCGGCTAAGACCCACTCCACAACCACTTCCCCACCGTGTGAACGAGCACTATAACCCCAATACAACCACTCACACTCGCATGCAAGTCCCACATGTAACCCTATGATGCTAGTTTACAGACCACTAATAGTCTCTATATAACCACCTCCTTAACAACGAGAATCCGTCTTACACCCACGTCACATATTGTATTGGGTTCGTACACCGACAGCCCGCTCACCGCCTGGTCGCCCCGCCCACTCACACTCACCACATCACCACACCCACCACATGCACACTCACCGATCACCGGCGTTTAAAGGGATGTAATAAGACCAGGAAAAAAATCCGAACGATTCATGAGTTATACCCCTTTGACTCCACATCCGCAATGCCGAGTCGATTTTCCCCGGATTGTATGACGTCACATAGAGGCTATGGAGAGAAATATTCCGGAATAGTCCGCATTTGAGGTGGATAATGCGCATAATATACTACTTTAAAGAAATATTTTGGTTACGTTAGGAGAAGAAATAAACTGGAGAACTTTGTGACATCTGACAAGATGGAAGGGAAGAGAACAAGGTGAAGGCAGAATATTCCCTCTCCTTGAATATCAAGACAACGGTTGGACAGTATTTTTTTTTTCCGCGTTTCCATCCTGTTTCAGGATATTGCGGTCAACATCAGCATCTTTCAGCTGTATGTTGATTCCTAGGCTAGATTACGCTCATCAGCACTCCACGACTTTCTGAGCGACCGGCTCCATACTCTCATAAGTCAATGGCACTACTCGAACCGCTTCCAATTCTCGTGCGCTCACGTCAACCACGAGAGTATTCGGGGTTACGGAGAAAGCTGCTAACACCTGGGCCAGGGAGCCCGGCAGTTGGACAGTATAGGAGATACATTTCAAACAACAATAGAAACAGTGGTAATTAAACTAACAAATGTCTTCCCAAAAGCAACATCAAAGTGATTGCAGCTTGTCTTAAAAAGAGTTCGGTACTTTTGCCTTAATTCACCCCAAACAAACAAGAATCCCTTCGAGCCTCATTTGCATCGGTCCTGCAATCACTTTCCGGTTAGGGTTAGGGTTAGGGGTAGGGTTAGGATTAGGGTTAGGGGTAGGGTTGTGTGTGTGTGTGTGTATGTGTCGTCGACACACACACACACACACACACACACACACACACACACACACAACCCTAACCCTAATCCTAACCCTAACCCTAACCGGAAAGTGATTGCCGGACCGATGCAAATGAGGCTCGAAGGGATCCTTGTTTGTTTGGGGTGAATTAAGGCAAAAGTACCAATAGTTCTTTAATAACGCGGAATGAAGATGTATTACGGGAGATAAATGTCGAATAGCACAAACAAAGGTATCGTTTCACCAGATGAAAAACAGTCTCTGCAATATAACTTTGTCGTTCGAGGTGATCAAAAGAGTTCTGCAGAATCAAGATAAGCCAATTCTGAGGGTGATGACGTGCCAATGGACAGTTAGCAGACAAGTGAGGAACTACGAGGATGCTGCAAAATTGTGGTTTTCGTGTAGAATGATAAGACGACCATGCACTGATAGAAAAGGCAATTAAGATATCTTGAAAGAAGCTAAGTCACAGCATGGACTATAAGAAGATTGGCTATGGACAGATATGATTACCAACTCCACACGACATGTACTATAAAAAAAAAACGAGTCGGCAGTAAGTAATGACGTTAGGTACACAACAAGCGCAATTTGCATGACGTAATAGAACACAAAGTTAGACCGGAAAACGGTCTTTCTCTCAGAAACTCCATCTACGATACAACAATTATGTCCGCGAACTCACCAGCACAGAGAAATAAAAGAGTAGTGTTTCATGTGATCCGGCACAGAGAAACATATGTTTACAACAAATCCACACAATCTATTAAGCATGGATGATAGACGCGCCCCACTGAACGTCACACGACCACCTCCTAAACAAGGACAGAGCGATTTTCAGTCAAAGGGTACCCACCTAGACAATGCTGATTACGTGCGAGCATGCGCTTGCCTAGTGCCTCTGTTACGTCCAGTATTCACTAGCGTGAAGCAGTCCCATCAGGACGACAGATGGCGACCGGAAAACTTCCATCTTGTCCAAACGCAAGACCAGATGGAGGTCTGAAAGTCAGCGAAGTCCAGCCATTATCATGTCGTGGTCAACCTAGATCAAATCTTAGCCATGGTAAGCCAGATCTTTGTCACGTTAAGCTGCGCCCGTGTCGGATTGAGACAGATCTGAAAGAAGTTGTCCTAGATCACAGGGAAATCCCACTGCATCGTAGTACAGCTACAACAGATCTCACCCATTTTGATCCGGACCTGAGTGAAACTCATCAGGTTGTCAATGAAGTCAGGCCAGATCTTAATCAAGTTCAATCACTGCCCGGTCGAGTTACTCCAGATCCAAGTAAAGTTAAGCGAAATCTCATTGACGTGAAGCCAGATCTCTTCTTTAAATCAAATCGGGTGCTCTCTCTGAATCGAGAGAACTTCCAGCAGTTTGTTGACAGCACGGACATCTCTATGATCTTGTTCTACGAGCCAGAAATGCCTGTGAACTCTGAACTGATGGCCAGGTTTGCTGCGGTAAGTACACAATAAGTCTTGTTTACAGTTGCTGCTGATTACACGAACTGCTCTGCTTAGATCTAACAGTATACATTAGAAACAAATAGGTATATTAAGCTCCTGCGAGAAGAAACGTGCTAAACACTAACACGTTGCACATACCTTACAAGGAGATCCATCGTATGCCGGAATACAGCCGCTGCTTTTTCTTAGATCTAACAGACATACATTGTGTGATAATGACCCACTCAATCAGAATAAAATAAGTAAATGCAGCTCAGCTTTGATAACGTCGATTGTTTAATCGTCAAGCTCACTACCACAAATACAGTTTCTGTACAGATTGGATGGGCGTGGATCTCTCGGTAGGATATTAGTGTATGTTAAGGAAGATGTGGTCGGGGCCCTTTGAAACAGTGGAGAACAAATAGATCATCACCGCTTTGAGAGAATGATGCTGCAGGGAGTGACCAGAGGAACTGACCAACAGTCAGGACTCCGAGGAAAGGCCAGAAGGAGACATAATCGAACAATTAGTTTTGTTACTCTTCGCTATCTGTTGAAGATGAGGACAGAGCACGTATGGGAATGCCCAGAGTCCCGTGGTGTCAGTTCTTGATTCACCTCAACTGAACTCCTTCAGATGGTTGGTCTGTGGCAGACATTCACTGTCCCGACGCCCCATTCCTGTCTGCCAGCTCATGTGTTGATGAAGCTGATGTTGCGCATATTCGAATGTGTTGCCCAGCTGCTCAAGCTTGCATTGTACCCCCTTTCCCTGTTTACACACCTCTTTTACCGGGATTTTCTCACAGACGGCAAATTTAAGTTATTCCATGTCTCCTATTTATATACTCATAAATGTCTTGTTTTTTTTTCCTTCTTTTTTCTTGACAGTGTTAATGGTTGAGCGCTATGCAGCCACAATACTTAACATTTATTACTTAATTTAAGAGTCCCCCCCCCCCTCTTCTATAAAAGCCACTAAAGAGACCCATGCTGATTATTCCAGAGGCAATTTAATTAATAGCCCACCTTACTTTTGCCCTAAGTTTTCAGTATGGTCCAGACGGGAACGCATTACTTTATGAGTCTGCTATTAATACTGGCACCTTGCAGTCTTGACAGACGATAGTTTCGTACACTGTACTTCAAAAAGGCATAATATTTACAACCCACGGCAGTAGCGAATGTGACTGGTAAGGCCAATTCAAACTGTACATTTTTATCCACAAGGTATGCATGTGATCACATGGTCATTTATCCATCACGCACCATCTCAAGTCTCACACGTTCAGTGTGTGACCTATCTGCAATCATTTTCTCCTTTATCTTAATTCAGTTTCTTATATTTGCCCTCCATGCAACACGTTCGGCGGCGACTTGCTCCCAAAGCGCAATATCAATCAACACCAGCATTTTTCAGCTGTATGTTGATTTCTTGGCAAGATTACGCTCAGTAGTTTGCCATTGCTTTCTGAGCGGCCGGCTCACATATCCCGTAAGTTACCGATGCGATTCGAACCACTGCTGATTCTCACCGCCATCACGTTACCTACGAGAGTATACGAGATTACGAAGAAAAGTCGCTAACCTCTAAGCCAGGAAGCCGGCATGTCCCGCTTACACACATTTTTTATCGAGTAGAGACCGGTCCCGAGATCTCTTAACCATCTGTAATTCACCAAAAAAAGATGTCCTTTGGTATTCTATCGTCATTCATCCTCCTAATGTGTCCTATCCATCTAAGTCTAAGGAGACTGCGCACGGAACAAGCCGCCGTAGTATCCGATCTTGATGGTTTGCTTGATTCAAAAACAAACATTCCAAACTCGGTCTCATTCAACCTGCGTTTGTCAGCGGTGGTTAGAGTGGAGGTCCGTAGGTGTGTGTGGGGTTTTTCCCTGTTTCTTTCCTATGCGCTCTTGCGAGTGATGTCTGGCTCGGGTAGGTTAGTTTCCCGTTATAGTGTATCTCTTTATATGGTTCCTTTTGTGGGTATTGGTTTCAGGCTCTTCTGATGTTGCTTTCTTGTAGTTGACCCCTGGTGAAGTTTGCTGCATGTTCTCTATCTTCTTCGGTCTAGTCAGGTAATCTGCATTCTTCGACAGGGTTGATCGTGGCATCTAATCTGACTAGGCGTGTGTCACGTTTCCGATTGAAGACTGGTTTCCCCTTGAATTTATTCGTAAATGTGAATGGGTTACTGGCTTCTTCTTGACCCTTGAATTTATTCGTAAATGTGAATAGGTTACTGGCTTCTTCTTGACCCTTGAATTTATTCGTAAATGTGAATGGGTTACTGGCTTCTTCTTGACCCTTGAATTTATTCGTAAATGTGAATGGGTTACTGGCTTCTTCTTGACCCTTGAATTTATTCGTAAATGTGAATGGGTTACTGGCTTCTTCTTGACCCTTGAATTTACTCGTAAATGTGAATGGGTTACTGGCTTCTTCTTGACCCTTGAATTTATTCGTAAATGTGAATGGGTTACTGGCTTCTTCTTGACCCTTGAATGTATTCGTAAATGTGAATGGGTTACTGGCTTCTTCTTGACCCTTGAATTTACTCGTAAATGTGAATGGGTTACTGGCTTCTTCTTGACCCTTGAATTTATTCGTAAATGTGAATGGGTTACTGGCTTCTTCTTGACCCTTGAATTTACTCGTAAATGTGAATGGGTTACTGGCTTCTTCTTGACCCTTGAATTTATTCGTAAATGTGAATGGGTTACTGGCTTCTTCTTGACCCTTGAATTTATTCGTAAATGTGAATGGGTTACTGGCTTCTTCTTGACCCTTGAATTTACTCGTAAATGTGAATGGGTTACTGGCTTCTTCTTGACCCTTGAATTTATTCGTAAATGTGAATGGGTTACTGGCTTCTTCTTGACCCTTGAATTTACTCGTAAATGTGAATGGGTTACTGGCTTCTTCTTGACCCTTGAATTTACTCGTAAATGTGAATGGGTTACTGGCTTCTTCTTGACCCTTGAATTTACTCGTAAATGTGAATGGGTTACTGGCTTCTTCTTGACCCTTGAATTTACTCGTAAATGTGAATGGGTTACTGGCTTCTTCTTGACCCTTGAATTTATTCGTAAATGTGAATGGGTTACTGGCTTCTTCTTGACCCTTGAATTTACTCGTAAATGTGAATGGGTTATTGGCTTCTTCTTGACCCTTGAATTTATTCGTAAATGTGAATTGGTTACTGGCTTCTTCTTGACCCTTGAATTTATTCGTAAATGTGAATGGGTTACTGGCTTCTTCTTGACCCTTGAATTTACTCGTAAATGTGAATGGGTTACTGGCTTCTTCTTGACCCTTGAATTTACTCGTAAATGTGAATGGGTTACTGGCTTCTTCTTGACCCTTGAATTTACTCGTAAATGTGAATGGGTTACTGGCTTCTTCTTGACCCTTGAATTTACTCGTAAATGTGAATGGGTTACTGGCTTCTTCTTGACCCTTGAATTTATTCGTAAATGTGAATGGGTTACTGGCTTCTTCTTGACCCTTGAATTTACTCGTAAATGTGAATGGGTTACTGGCTTCTTCTTGACCCTTGAATTTATTCGTAAATGTGAATGGGTTACTGGCTTCTTCTTGACCCTTGAATTTATTCGTAAATGTGAATGGGTTACTGGCTTCTTCTTGACCCTTGAATTGATTCGTAAATGTGAATGGGTTACTGGCTTCTTCTTGACCCTTGAATTTACTCGTAAATGTGAATGGGTTACTGGCTTCTTCTTGACCCTTGAATTTTTTCGTAAATGTGAATGGGTTACTGGCTTCTTCTTGACCCTTGAATTTACTCGTAAATGTGAATGGGTTACTGGCTTCTTCTTGACCCTTGAATTTATTCGTAAATGTGAATGGGTTACTGGCTTCTTCTTGACCCTTGAATTTATTCGTAAATGTGAATGGGTTACTGGCTTCTTCTTGACCCTTGAATTTACTCGTAAATGTGAATGGGTTACTGGCTTCTTCTTGACCCTTGAATTTATTCGTAAATGTGAATGGGTTACTGGCTTCTTCTTGACCCTTGAATTTACTCGTAAATGTGAATGGGTTACTGGCTTTTTCTTGACCCTTGAATTTACTCGTAAATGTGAATGGGTTACTGGCTTCTTCTTGACCCTTGAATTTACTCGTAAATGTGAATGGGTTACTGGCTTCTTCTTGACCCTTGAATTTACTCGTAAATGTGAATGGGTTACTGGCTTCTTCTTGACCCTTGAATTTATTCGTAAATGTGAATGGGTTACTGGCTTCTTCTTGACCCTTGAATTTACTCGTAAATGTGAATGGGTTACTGGCTTCTTCTTGACCCTTGAATTTATTCGTAAATGTGAATGGGTTACTGGCTTCTTCTTGACCCTTGAATTTATTCGTAAATGTGAATGGGTTACTGGCTTCTTCTTGACCCTTGAATTTACTCGTAAATGTGAATGGGTTACTGGCCTCTTCTTGACCCTTGAATTTACTCGTAAATGTGAATGGGTTACTGGCTTCTTCTTGACCCTTGAATTTACTCGTAAATGTGAATGGGTTACTGGCTTCTTCTTGACCCTTGAATTTACTCGTAAATGTGAATGGGTTACTGGCTTCTTCTTGACCCTTGAATTTATTCGTAAATGTGAATGGGTTACTGGCTTCTTCTTGACCCTTGAATTTATTCGTAAATGTGAATGGGTTACTGGCTTCTTCTTGACCTGAATTTATTCGTAAATGTGAATGGGTTACTGGCTTCTTCTTGACCCTTGAATTGATTCGTAAATGTGAATGGGTTACTGGCTTCTTCTTGACCCTTGAATTGATTCGTAAATGTGAATGGGTTACTGGCTTCTTCTTGAGGTGTTACGTTGGTCTTTGGCTTGGCTTCATCTTGCGTCTTTTTACATCCTTTTTTATGTTGTGTCTTCATAAGCTTTTCTTTGCTTTCTTGTTGAGCTTCATCGTGTGGTTTTTCTGTGTCTTCTGCTGGTTGAATTTGTGTTGAATCCCTCTCAGCATTTAGCAGTTTTCTCTCAGCTTGTATTGCTTGTAGTATCTCTTGGTTCTTCTTTGTTGTCTGCGCCATGTTCTCCACCTCTTGTTTTATGTTTTTCTGGGTCTCTTTTATTTCGGCAAGTAGCTTTTCAATGTCGCTGGTCGGTGCCGGTGTTTGCAGAAGTTTGACTTGTGTTTTCAGCTCATCAATCTGGCTCTGCAGTTGTGCTCTTTCAACTTGCGAGATGGCCGTGGCTGTCTCGCACCTCCGCATTGCTTCCTTAAATGATGTCTTAGTGAGAATGGTGATCTTTAACACGTCTCTGTGTCATTAGAGGTACGGACAGCCCAAGTATCTAGCTCCATGCTTGCCCAGGCAGTTGGCGCACTTCCTTTTGCTGTTGGGTGCTCTTAAGTCCGTGTCCATCTTGGCCAGCGGACACTCTTTTAAGGCGTGGTGATCGGCGCAGTACTGCAAGATTTCCGTCTTGCTGCCGCATATTGCTTGGCTGTGGCCGGCCCTCTGGCATCTGGAACATTGCGTGATTCTTGGTAGGAATCTCTCGGGCTGTTGTAGTTTTTGGTATATTGATACCTGTTATGGTATCTCACTGCCTTCAGTAGTCACCACCGCCAGCGTTGTAGCGATTCTTGAGTATGTCAGGATCCGCTCCGCCTTCAGGAATCTGATGTGAAGATTTTCTTCCTGCAGCTGCTTCGTGATTTGTTCATCTGACAGCTCCACTTGTATACGCTTGGCAACCAATCTGATTGTTTTTGAGTCGGTGTTTCCGACTATGTTGTCTTTCTCCTCCTTCCTCTCAACTGTTTTGGCTCTTGTCTGCAGTGGGCTGTCGTCGCTCTTTCCAATACTTCGGTATTTGTAATTTTCTTCTGAACCAATCCATCAATATATAGATACAAGTTCTGTTTGGTTGCACTTTCCATCCGATCACGGAGAGACTTCACCACTTCATCCCACAAAAAGGGCAGCATAAACTAGCCTATTCATTTCCAGAGCTGCCTGCATACCCTTTACATAAAAATTCATGACATGCATGCAGACTTCATCCGGTCAAGCAATGCTGGACAATCTGTCCGGAGCAATCCAGATTCAACTTTTCGGAACGTATTCGGGCATTTCCTTACATGCAGAACATGTCTGTCTTTGCCCCCTCAGTCTAGGCCTCCATTCTCAAGATAGTTGTTGTAGCATCAGCAAGCTTCCCTACTTGATTAACCATATGCCACCTGTCAGTATTTACACCACTTTCTCCGTAATCCCGTTTATCACGCAGTCTCGTAGCGGGCGAGAACTGGGAGCGGTTCGTCCCCCGCTGGTGACTTGCGGGATAACTGAGCCGGCCGCTCAGAAATCAATGGCAAACTACTGAGCGTAATCTTGCCAAGAAATCAACAGACAGCTGAAAGATGCTCCTGTTGACAGCGATGTCCTGTAAAAGGATATGCGAATTTAAAAAAAAAAAAATATCCCCGCTGTTGTTACTCTTATTTGTGCAGGCGTTGGAGAGCGCCAGTGAATATGCATGACCCCAGTGGTTATTTCTCGCAATGGAATACTTAAGTCAAGGTCGGTCTCGACAAACACTCATCTCGTTCCTTCGGGTTCAACATACACACACAAATAAGAAACCAATACGTCTTAGATTATCGTCAGTATGGTCAACGTGTAGACAATCGTATGTAGGTCTAACGTTTTGACCTAATTGACGAGCATGACCAGGGATCAGACAGGAAGTGGTGTGATATGGAACGTTGCCTCAGATTCTCCGTACAACTTCACACACGGACGTTTGTTTGTGAACGTGTCGGACGCAGTTTTACAATTCCCCGAGGATCTGGGAAAAGTGAGATTTGGAAGTAAATTTAGATAACGGTTCAAAAAACATTGTCAAACTACTAAACTAATTGTTTTTTCGCATATCCTGTTACAGGATATCGCTGTCTCTCATCTCATCTCATCATGTTCCTCTTGTACCTTGCGGTGTCGAGGTGAAGTATAAACTTCGTGAGAGTGCCCGGTTATGGGCTTCGTATATCGACATTCCCATGGATTCTGTTATTCCCTCCGTCCAGCGTTTACGTGGTCGGCCTCTTCCTCTGTTTCCATCTGGTCTGTACGTCATTGCCTGTTGTGGCATGCTGTTGACTGGTAGCCTACTTGCATGGCCAAACCATTTGACTTGCTGCTTTCTAATAAAATCTAGAGCAGCTTTAACCCCCACTTTAGTCCTGATTTCTTCATTTCTGATCTTATCTCTTCTTGATACGTTGAGTATTCTTCTCAGGAACCTCATTTCTGTTGTTGTTCATACTGCTCGTAGAAAAACTAAGAAGTATATCGCTGTCAATTCCATCATTTTACCGCTGTTGTTGATTGTTTGGCAAGATTACGCTCAGTAATTTGTCATTGCTCTCTGAGCGGCCGGCTTTCTTATCCCATAAGTTACCAAAGCGGCGAGAATTGCTTCCAATTCTCGCGCGCTGTGTTACCCGACGTGTATAAGCGGGATTACGGGGAAAGTCGTTTAATCCCTAGGCCACTAACCTAATATTGATTACTAAATAACCGAAATAAATGTTGGGGTTGATTGCAATGTCATGATAAGGCATGCATCTAATCTGTTGTAATACCAAGAGTTGGGATCTCGGGTATCGTAGCGGATAAACACCCAGCAGCGGGCCCGGTGGTCACGGGGTCGAATCTCCACACAGGGGTGACATGATTTGTTTTTTGTTCATTAACAGTTCGAGGTCGACCCAGACTATACTGGGTACGTTGGCTTGTTTTGGAATGTTAAGGCGGCCATGTTATAGTAAGCCCATCATCCAAGGAATGCCGATGGGTCTGGCACTATACGTTCAGAACACCGTACACGGGTCCTATATTGTTCAATGACTGACATGAAGGGCATCTGTACAAGGGTCCTATATTGTTCAATAACTGACATGAAGGGCATCTGTACAAGGGTCCTATACTGTTCAATGACTGACATGAAGGGCTTCAGTACACGGGTCCTATACTGTTCATTGGCTGACATGAAGGACTTCTGTACACGGGCCCTATATTGTTCAATGACTGACATGAAGGGCTTCAGTACACGGGCCCTATACTGTTCAATGACTGACATGAAGGGCTTCTGTACACGGATCCTATACTGTTCAATGACTGACATGAAGGGCTTCTGTACACGGGCCCTATACTGTTCAATAACTGACATGAAGGGCTCGTGTACAAGGGCCCTATACTGTTCAATGACTGACATGAAGGGCTTCTGTACACGGGCCCTATATTGTTCAATGACTGACATGAAGGGGTTCTGTATACGGGCCCTGTATTGTTCATTGACTAACATGAAGGGCTTCTGTACACGGGCCCTATATTGTTCAATGACTGACATGAAGGGCTTCAGTACACGGGCCCTATACTGTTCAATAACTGACATGAAGGGCTCGTGTACAAGGGCCCTATACTGTTCAATGACTGACATGAAGGGCTTCTGTACACGGGCCCTATATTGTTCAATGACTGACATGAAGGGCTTCTGTACACGGGTCCTATACTGTCCAATGACTGACTCGAAGTGCTTCTTGGCCTGAAGAAACATCTATTACATTGACACAGATCCCGTGGCAGGAAACTGTCCTGGGTTATGTGTCGTAATAATTGTCGTCCCTGGGGTGAGGTTAATCAACACCCACATTCTTATAACCCCATATCATTATCTTGAGGATCTTCTGGATTTCAGTCCACAACACCCCATCAGTCCTTGGATCTCTTTCTCTCTCTTTCTCTCTCTCTCTCTCTCTCTCTCTCTCTCTCTTTCTCTCTCTCTCTCTCTCTCTCTCTCTCTCTCTCTCTCTCTCTCCCTCTCTCTCTTATCACTGGACCATGCCCCCTCTCATTATATTCCAAATAAACATACTACACAACTCAAGCTTCTAAATAAATTGACAAATTAATTTAAGTGTCAGGTTTGTGCAACGTGTATGTGTAGAATGTCTGTCGTATAATCTAGAGTGTATGCAGAATCAACCGAACAGCTCAGGAGCAAAGTCTGCTTCATCACAGTACTGGCCACACAACAGCACCATAGATCAAGTATAGAAGGACCTCAAGGAATGATGCGTCTCTCCGGCCAAGTGTCGACTTCCTCCAGTGGCCTTGGATAGTCCGGATGCCTGGTCACCAATAGTGGATATAGTCCAATACTGACCATGAATCTGACACACACAGTGTAACTAATATGTCACTAAAAGTTCTGTGATCTGATAACCCTTGTACAGTAAAATAAATGTTTACTGTCACGTTGAAAACAAAATGTTAGTAGTTAATTTCACACCGGAATTCACCATTTGGAAAACACAATGTTAATTTTCAATTTCTCTATATAACTACTATTGTTTCTGATACTGGTGGTATTGTAATTATCTTCACTCTACAATGATGAGAACTACCACTGAGGATTCAATCTTAGATGATCATCAGTTCCTGCTCAGCAGAGGCCAGGTTCTTGCAGACCCTCTGGGTTATGGGCTCAGTGCAAAAGCCGCTGAGTAAAAACTCCCTTCAATGATAGAGCCATAATCTTCTTCTATGACTTTTCTGCTAGCTTTTTTGGAATACATAGTGGAACCTGTTGAAGAGAGAACACACCTGATGAGAGCAACCCGATTCCGACCTTTACTAGGTGAGTGTAGGCCGACAGCCGCACTAAGATATATAACAGAGAACTAAACTCTGTCATAAGGCAGAGGAGCTCATCACATCGGTCTGAGTCATGGTAAGACAAGGAAAGACTAAAGGAAAAGTGCAGAAACCCAGTAGATACCCTACTGGAAGATACTACCATTTGACATTTCCTTTATCCCCCCGCCCCCCCCCCCCCAACCACTTTAAATCTCCCTAAATATCATTCTACTACATTTTTCTAATTCACTGAATTAATTGATATCTCACACTAGCTAGTTTAAGCAACGCGATAGCCTACTGTTGCCGACGCTCCTATAATACGTTCTCACAACGCACATTACTACTCTAGACTCCTAAGAATCATCTAATTTGGGTCTATTTAATTAAATACCATATATTTATTCCTGTTTGAAATCGAGACTACTAAATCACACAATCGATAAATGTCCGCCGATGTTAATCAACATAAGACACTGTAGTCTCTCTCCATAATCAAACCAGGAGCATCACACACGTCCTTTTTGTCTCATAACATTTGATCGACTCTTGCCAAAGTTGTTTATCCAGACTGTTTTAATACTGTGTCTGAATGACGTCACAAATCTGACTAGACACTAGGCGTCGAGAAGCTATTTTATTTCTCTCATTTTCCGATTCGATGTAAACAACTGACCGGCTGTACCGCTTTTATGTGGGGAATTGTTCCCGGTACTCCAAAAATGTCTTGCCGGCCTGTGATCTAGAGAATCTTTTCCCCACAACAAAAGATCTTGCCGACTCCCATTAGGACAGTCTGTCTCCAACATCAAAGGATGGCGCCCGCCTGTAGACGAATGGCCCGACAGTCTTTCATCGATCGACAACTCCAAGAATTTCCGCGACAATGTGAAATATTAGGAACGTCACATGTGTGTAGTGTATAAAGGAATAAATAAAGTGTTAGGAATATCACATGTGTGTAGTGTATAAAGGAATAAATAAAGTGTTAGGAACATCACACGTGTGTAGTGTATAAAGGAATAAATAAAGAGTTAGGAACATCACACGTGTGTAGTGTATAAAGGAATAAATGCAGTGTTAGGAATATCACATGTGTGTAGTGTATAAAGGAATAAATGCAGTGTTAGGAATATCACATGTATGTAGTGCATAGAGAAATAAGTAAAGTGTTAAAACCATCACATTTGTGTAGTGTATAAAGTAATGAGTTGTCCGTTATTTCCTCCCGTAGCAAAGGGCCAGACTTGGCATCAAATCCTTCAGGCCCATGCCATTACCAGCGGTCGTTACAACCGCTACACAATCATGCTCGTTGACACTTCCATGTATGAGTCTTACATGTCGCCGATAGTATTCTACCAGTGTCAAGCTGAGACGCCTCATGCAACTAGCATGCGCAAAATTATATCAGCAGTTGAGTTGAGCACCATCGCTACATTCAGGATATTACCACATGCTCTCTGTCCGCTCGTTCAACAGCCAGCGAAGAATCATACTGCTAATGGTTCCTAATGAATTCTGATTGAAAGTTCTCCTGGCCTGCCCTTTCAGATTCGTCCAGGACCACTACCAATTCACCGTCATACATTATCTCCACATAAGGGTTCTGAGTCTGTTCCATCAGTTTCTCCACCCGGCCACACAAACAGGCGACCACGTCACCCTTGTCTTTTGGTAATCTACCACCAAGAGGTGCATTCCCTGTCAGCCTATTAGCCTGTTCCTATACCCCGCACTCCCGCATGGCCAGGGCAACATTTCCATACAATTCTCACAATCTGTGACCTCTGAAGCGAGGTGAGACATTCTATACGAAACATTCCTTTCTACACCTTACTTAGCAAACTCAGTGAGTCCGTAATGAATATAATATTTGCTGTAGTGGTCTTATCTGACCTTTGGAAGGCTGCTGCTACTGCTTGCAAATTCATTCTTATGCTGGAAATCGTAGTCTCACATGCCAATTTCCTTTTTCAAGCATCCTCCATTATCATTCGCAATGAAGCCGCAACCACTCAGTCTGTTTCTCACCAATGACCAATCTGTGTAGATCACTATGTCACGTTGATGCCCTGGATCAGTTGTTGCACCTCTAACTATGCGCGGCCCGCTGCCTATTCTCTGCACTCACAACCCAGTGTTGCTATTATCTTCGGTAATTCTGACATGTCTTCCGGTACTTTTATCCACTCTTTTTCACGATTTATGTTCTCTACTTCACATACCTCGTTGATAGTTATTTCTGCCTGTGCCATCCAGTACCTGCCTCGTCTTAGTCTATGACCCTTCACCATATCCATGGCTTCATGCAAGGTGTGACCCCTGTCTGCAGCAACTCTCAGGGACCATTTGGCTTTAACGACCCTATGCCTGTCCGCCATTGTTAGTAGCTCCATAATATGCCTCATTCATAAAATTCGTGTGTCTTTTGTGCTCCCCATGATCACCCGAGTGGCCGCATTATGTGTGCCCTTCAACCTTGTGAGCTGACTCTTTGATGTTGTCAGCAGCCCCAATCCATACTCAAGTACTCAAATTATTAACTCATGATGACAGAGATGAGGTACCTTAGAAGAGCTAGAGCTAGGGAGTAACTGATAATTAAGAGCGGGGTTATTAGAAGAAAACTAAGTCAGAAACCAATTATGCAATTAATGAAAGAACAACACAATAAATGGGTTTGCCGCATGACAAGGATACCATTTGCCACAAAGAGCCGCATTGAAGAAATGCAATGGATACAGAGGAAGGGGAAGACCACGTAACAGATGCAGTGATGGTATCAAGAAAGCTTAGAGACATGATTACCAGCCGACACACAGGATTGACATGTACGCACAGACGATCAATGCGTGTCCCTCCAACACTTCTCACAGGTATATGGTAGTAACAGAAACAGAAGAAGAAGAAGAAGAAGAAGAAGAAGAAGAAGAAGAAGAAGAAGAAGAAGAAGAAGAAGAAGAAGAAGAAGAAGAAGAAGAAGAAGAAGAAGAAGAAGAAGAAGAAGAAGAAGTTAAAGTTAGCCTCATCGGGAGCAGCTGTAGTGTAGTTCCTAGCACTCTTGCCTTCCAGACAGGTGGTCAGTCTTCAAATCTCCATCGAGGCGAGGATTTATTAATTTATTTAAGTAGACCACGACTCGCACTTGGAGCAACCATCAATGGAACTGCACATGTTCTGGAAAGTAAAATCAGTTGGCGTGATAGTGACCAACAAGCTCCCATCTCAGGCGGGGGGAGAGGGGATCTATAGAAGTATGACATTAACACCATGCACTCAATCCGCTGCTTCGCCCGGAAACGCGTGTTTTAATTATTGTATAGAAAATTCCGTTTATTGTTGGTCTACAAGTGTGCGTGTTCAGTGCTTGTTAGTAAATTAATCGTAAAGACTTTTACAAAAACAGTAATTTCGGGTGCAACAAACACATCTAGGATTCATGGCTTTTCCTCTTTCTACCATTACCACTACCCCGTTCAACATCAGAAGAGAAATTATATTAGGGTCCATCGCTAGCTCAGATTAATAATCATTTGACCGAGTCAGCTAAAAATCGGATATGACATTGAAGCTGACTGTTGTTAAAAGCGAGCATTGGCGCATGACTTATGTAATAAAGGCTAGGCGTATTCTACTCTGTCCACAGGCCGCAAGTACGACTAGACGACCAGGTCACGTGTACGCCGCTGTGGACTGTTTGAGAGACCCCCAGGTGTGTCACTCCCAGGACGTGGTTAGGTCGCCAACGATCACCATGTACTCCTTCGGCAACGCCATTGGATCATTGCAGTGCCCCGAAAACATTCCGGAAAAACATCTGAGACAATTTGTTGAACAAGCGTCCAATCTACAACCAACCGGAGGTCAAGTTTAATTGCTACATTCTACAGCCATCCAGAAGTCAAGTTTAATGGCTACATTCTACAGCCATCCAGAGGTCAAGTTTAGTGGCTACCGTCTACAAACTACCAGAGATCAAGGTTAGTTACTACAGTATAAAATAACTCAGAGGTAAACATTTATGGCAACATTCAACGGCAACCCTTACGTCAAGTTTAGTTTCTATAGTCTACACCTACCAGAGGTCAAGGTTAGTTCCCACAGTATACAACCACCCAGAGGTCAAGTTTAATGGCTACATTCTGCAACCATCCAGAGGTCACGTTTAATGGCTTCATTCTAAAGCCATCCAGAGGTCAAGTTTAGTGGCTACCGTCTACAAACTACCAGAGATCAAGGTTAGTTACTACAGTATAAAATAACTCAGAGGTAAACATTTATGGCAACATTCTACGGCCACCCTTACGTCAAGTTTAGTGGCTATAGTCTACACCTAGGTCAAGTATAGAGACTACACTCTACAGCCATCTAGAGGTCAACTTTGGTGGCTAGATTCTACAGCCGGCATGTCTATTGGCTACACTCTATAACCACCCAGAGATTAATTTAAGTGACTACACTCTTAAGTCACCCAAAGGTCAAGATTGATGGCTAAATTCTACAGCCGCCCAGAAGTCAAGTTTAGTGGCTACACTCTACATCTACCTAGAGGTCAAGCTTATTTGATTTCTTGCTACGACCATCTGGAAATCAAATGTAATAACCCTCCTCCACAATGATCCACAGACGAAGTTTAGCAGCTTCATTCTATCATTTGATTTAGTGGATGGATCAGTCAATTCTGCCTCCACCTAAAGTCATCGGGACTTGTGTGGAGTCTTCATTAACTGGACAACATGTCGACTAGTACAATTTGTGCAGCCATCACTAATTCAACAGTCATCTGGAGGCCATGTGTAGTTTTCTTAAAGTGGCGATCCGTGATGCCCTAACTGAATAGTTGCATTGTACTGCTGGTCAGTCGTGATGTACTGCTGATGGTTGCACTGTACTACTGAAAGTTGTGTTGTACTGCTTGACAGTCGTGTTGTACTGCTTGACAGTCGTGTTGTACTGCTTGACAGTTATGTTGTACTGCTGATAGTTATGTTGCACTGCTGATAGTTATGTTGTACTGCTGATAGTTATGTTGTACTGCTGACAGGTGTGTTGTACTGCTGACAGGTGTGTTGTACTGCTGACAGGTGTGTTGTACTGCTGACAGTTGTGTTGTACTGCTGACAGTTGTGTTGTACTGCTGACAGTTGTGTTGTACTGCTGTCCAGCTGCAATCTACCCGTTTGCTAGCTATGCTGTATCAGCGGACCGGCTGTTCTCTATCAAGATGCTATCGAAAATAAGTTTGAACTCATGTGAAGCTGACGCCGAAACAACACAAAATAAACCCAGGAACCACCATGAAAGGAAAGACGCACACAGACAGAAGAAATCCTGTCCATCCAGCCTTCATCAACGAAGAAAACATGCACAAGTACACGCAGCTAGAAATCCGAACCATCACAATTACAAAAAGATAATGTACATGTTTCAACCCACAACAAAAGCAAAGTCATCATATCAGAAAAGGGAAATACTGAACGGAGTAATGAGATAGGAGTGCACAACTTTCACATGTCCATGTAAAAAGTTCAACTCTTGCATAATTAGACAGATTTGAATACAAATAACAATACTCGGGTGTCAAAATCAACTCTAAAAGATGTCGATTCTGAATAACTATAAAATAGAGAAGTCACGGCAGCAGCAGGGTATAACAATACAACAAGATAACAACAGATCGGTGTCTGTGAAATAGTGAGAGAGAAAAAAAAAAACACAGACACAGCGTACGTATCATGCAACGAACGCAAATCCGACAAATGGAAATCACACTGTAAAAATAATGGAAATAATATCGTAAATGGTAAGATAACCGTAAATTACAACACAGTTCTAATTTTTATTTCTACACCGTGACTTTAGTTTGCTAGATTTGCTATCGTTTTAGGGTTTGTACACTGTTCTGTGTTTATTTTCTCTATTTTTTTTTTTTTTTTTGCAGGTGTTACGCATGTCTCACTGTTTCCATTTTGTAGTCTTAACAACTTATATAATATTACATCAACCTTGCTGGAAAAAAAAAATAAATAAATAAAATACAGTGGCACATTTATGTGCCATATTTCAAACTATTATGTGTGTGTTTTCTTTTTTGTTCTTTAAACAGTCACAATCATATTACTGTTAATTTATTTGGATTTGAATAAAGACATTCAGCATCGTTACTATAAGTTAGGAAATGAACTTCGAATATGAAACGTCGGCCAGTGGGGCATCATTACAGAATGGTGGCTAAAGGTGAATCATTTGCATCAAGTGCCTTACCGAAAGGTTTGAGCGGTCAAGTTTCACCATGTCACACGATCGCCAGTCGTGGATCATCTGATAACTTTTGTCTCGAAGACAGACAGACAGACAGACAGACAGACAGACAGACAGACAGACAGACAGACAGACCGACAGACGGACGGACGGACGGACGGACCCACGGATGGACGGACAGACAGACAGACATACATTCCTTCCCATAATGGTCATCTACACACTTTCAGACACGCACGTACACAAATACTCACACAGTCGTATGTCCACACAGTCACACACACACACACACACACACACACACAGAAACAATATCCTTACATACTTTAACATATACCCACTCACAATAACAAGCACTAGCTCATTCATTCATTCATTCTTTCTCTCTCTCTCTCTCTCTCTCTCTCTCTCTCTCTCTCTCTCGCTTTCTCTCTCTCTCTCTCTCTCTCTCTCTCTCTCTCTAATTCTGTCATGACCATGTCTATTCAACCATACACTATATCATGCAAGCATACACACTCAGCATCACATAGACATTCACATGAATACACACAGATTCCTGCACGTTCACATACATACAACCCCCCGCACGTTCACATACATACAGACTCCCGCACGTTCACATACACACAGACTCCCGCACGTTCACATACACACAGATTCCCACACGTTCACATACACACAGCTCCCGGCACGTTCACATACACACAGACACCCACACGTTCACATAAATACAGACCCCCACACGTTCACATACATACAGCCCCCCGCACGTTCACATACACACAGACTCCCGCACGTTCACATACACACAGACTCCCGCACGTTCACATACACACAAACTCCCGCACGTTCACATACACACAGACCCCCGCACGTTCACATACACACAGACTCCCGCACGTTCACATACATACACTGACAACTGTCATGAACATCCACACAAACATGGACAGATGTGTTATACAGACACATTGCATATTTAACGTATGTGGTGACATCAAATGACAGAAACAATAAACACATGAAAGATCTGATGCATTTGATGGCATTCAATTCAAACGCAATCCAGGCGTATGCTATTACCTCTAGTGTTAGTTAGTAGCATATCCTTTACTGGACGTAGCAGTCAACTCCATTATTTTATGGCTGTTTGTGATTCCTTGGTACGTGTATGTTCAGTAGTTTGCCATTGCTTTCTTAACGACCGGCACCTATACCATTTTATAAAAAACCAGCGCAAGGCGATCTACTGCCAGAATAACCCGCAGCTGAATTTCGGAAGCGGTATGCAGGACCCCGTATTTCTAGTGCACTTTCTAGTGCACTTTCTAGTGTATGTCTGCGTGTGGATGGACTTTATTATTAGATCCTGGCGAGATTAGAGACTTCTATGATGCTTGTAATGAACTTCCGCAAGTCAAGGACGAGAAGTCACTACTTTAGCCCAATTAACACGTTTGGTAGTGTAAATGATGTTCTCTCCTCCCACCTTTTGTGATTATAAACGTGAATATGATTATTGTAGAGGGAGACTCCGTGGCGAAGTGTGCAAGCTGTTTGCCTCGCACTCCGAAGGTCGTGGGTTCGATTCTTGGCTACGTCTTTCGGTTCACGAGTGCAATTTTCTCGGAGACTTCTGGGGGTCGTCGCCGGAGCTACAGAGCTCGTGCTTTGTGCCATGCTTTCAGCAGAAAGAGACCGACCCATATGGAATAAAACCGGGGGTAATGAAGTCGACAACAGGATTGTGAGAGCTGATGTCCCAAGCCTCGCGATAGATGGTACAAATGTCAGCAGAGAGAACAAACTGAAGTATCTGGGGATCACATTTGACAGGCGCCTATCCTTCAAGGACCATGTGGAGACGATTGTGACAAGATCTCAAAAGCGACTGCAATGGACACTGAGCAGAGAATGCTTTTCACACTATACCAGCACTTGATCCTCTCAGTAATTGATTATGGATTAGGTCTGCTCACTGTCTCAGAGAGTCAGCTGGTGAAGTTAGAGCGCATACAGAACGAAGCTATGCGGGTCATTCTGGGATGCACCAGAGATACCCTAGTAGTGTGTATGCGTTACATCCTTGGTCTGCCGACTGTTGCTGGTAGGCTCAAGGTGATGCAGGCGAAGGCATACCTCAGAGTAGCTGCAGACACAGACCATCCACTGCATGAGGCGCTGGACGCAGTTAAGGGTCAGCGACTGATAAGAGGGAAATCATGGATGGCTCAGGGGGAGGATACGATCAGACAGGTGTGCCCCTTGGAGAAAATTAGGCGAGGAGAGGAGTGGATCAGAGTGCCAGCAGAGCAGTCAGAATTGTGCAGAGTTATAATCACATTAAGCCGGGAGTGCAGGGAGCGGCCAGCACGGGCCACGGAAGTGGACATCCAGCAACTAATTCAGGACAATGCTTACTCGAGTGATGTGATTATCTACACAGATGGTTCGGTGTCAAGAGGTGAGAGAAGTGGCTGGCGGTTTATAGCCAAAGCTAATGGTCGACGTTTGGTGCAGGAGAGCCTGGCATATGATACCACAACATTCAGCTTAAGAATGGAGGTGGAGGCAGTCACTGCGACTCTCCGCTGGATGGAGAATACGACACACACACACATCGTGATTTTAACTGACTCAGAAAGCATGCTGACGAGGGTGAGGACGGGCAGGCTTCGTGCGGAGTGGCTTGGTTCGCTTCGGAGGTTACGGGTGACAAGCATCTCCTGGATCTTTTCTCCGGGGCATGCCGCTGTGCTGGGAAATGAGCAGGCGGACAGATTGACTGGCTCTGCAGAACTTGGTGGAGTATTGATGCATGACAAGGCAAACGTGGTTGCGGCCTTGTGGGAGCACGTGCACACCTCGGAGGAGCAAATGGATTACCATGGTCTCGCAAGAATGAGACAGCGTGGAGTGACGAGGGAATCTGGCAGACGCTCGACGCTCAGAGGAACGGCGAAACGGACATATAATCAGATTGCTACTGGTACTATTAGTGTTGGAACTCTTCGCTGGCTGCTGAGGATGGGGACGGCGCGCTTATGGGAATGCCTCGAATGCTGTGATGTCGATTCCTAAATCAATCAATCAATCAATCAATCAATATGTCTGTGTTGGTTGACTTTTCTTCTTCGGCTTCCCCACACCCCCATGGCTCTTTAGTCTAACTGGACCCCGTTTGACTTTATGTTCTAGCAGTCTGGTCACAGTTGCAGAATCACATCGATCCCTTGAGTCATTGACACTTCCTGTCTCCCTGAGAGCGTTCAGAGTGTCAGCCTGGTCCATTGCTCATGAGCTCACTATAGAAGACAAGCCCGCCAGCCTGTATGCTCGTTCGTATCCTCCGATATTTTAGTCAGCCTTGACTTCGTCAGAAGCAACAGAGATGTGGTTTCTGAGACGAATGTTGCGAATTCCTTGGACTTCCAGAGTAACTAACAATGATTGCCTGGAAGAGGCTAATGAAATTAGAACATTATATGCAGCAAAAATGTAATAAACAGTTTTCTTTGGTAGTGCGATGACAAGAGAGGCATTGGAGAACATCTTGACTGCTGGAAAGATGAAAAAAGGGTGTGGGAGGGAGGGGGGGGGGGTTAAGGCAGGAGCAGAACAATAGACATAATGTTTTGATGGACTGAAACGGTGGCATGGAAGAATATCATCAGCAAAGAGTTGATCCAGAGCACCAAAGACCAAGATCTAAGTTAGGAGAATGTGAATGCCTTCATCAATAGACACTTCAATGCCCTGTTGACATTTACTATGATCTCAGTGTTTTGTGTTAGCACGCTATGACCTCAATCTGATGATGATGACCATCTCAGAGATTCTGGCCATCGCCTTCTGTCCCAGCCCATCTCCATCTTTCTTAGCATACTCATGGAGTCGCTGAGAAAACATTGATGGGTGAAAGTCTGTGCCTTCAGTCGCTCAATTACTTTTCTTACTGACATTCCGTCCACTTGTTGGGTTGTCTTCCTATGAAACTCGATGGTGTGCAACATCCCACCGCACCATATTGTCCAGGAGAAGAACACGACCGTGGTTGCTAATTGCGCACATATGATTTAGTATCGCCCTGTAGGCCGGCTAACGGTCTCCCTCCAATTTTTACTGCCCACATATTTTAACCAAATAGCCGTTTCTGCTGGAGGCTTCTGCCAACTCTCCAACAGTTCACCCTCTACCGATAAGAACATTGCCGGGAGACAATGGCGGGAGTTGCATGTCCAGACCCGTATTTTTGTTCGGATAAAATCTACGGGTTGACAGACTTCAGCTTCAAACCGTTCCTTCAGGACACCGAGGTAGTGCTTGTGATGTTCTACAACCCAGGCGATTCACAAAGTGCCTGCCTCGCTAAACAGTTTTCCCAGGTAGGTATTCATGTTGGTAGGGACTTGAACCGTTAGTTTTCTTTCGTAGCTAACAAACACATTGACACGTTCGTTTAGTTAGTAAATTAGTTAGTTAGTTAGTTAGTTAGTTAGTAAGTTAGTTAGTTAGTTAGTTGACGTATCACCTTTGCACTCCGAATATGTCTAATGCTGCTCAGAGCCTCCCCAATCACATGCAACTGCGTCCGGCGTTTAATAGTGCCTGCTCTGTCCTGTGTTAGTTGATGAGTCCCCTCTTTCTCGCGATGTGCCTCTTGTCTCAGGCCGAGCAAAGTCTCTCATCCTAGCCAGCGATGTGGATTCGCTGGAATGTACCACGAGTGTTGGGGGAAATGAAAGTGGAGATAAAGAGGTCCACTACCCACTGTCGCCAAACTTGAGGCTAAGACCAACTAATGAACTATCTGCTTCCCAAATACATCCATCAACCTTTCCGATGGCTTCGCGTGACCATGATCTTGGGTGGTAAACGGGTACACCACCTTTCTCAAGGTCTCCGTTATCCCACCACCCGTGAGGCCTATCAAACTGAATGTTGCTTTAGGGCAGTGGTTTTGGGGTTTCCGGGGCGGGGGGCGTGGGGGAACGGGGGAGGGGGTGCATCAATACTTCAAGAGCTGAATATTGAAGAAGGTTGGCTATTAAAAACGATAAAACAAAGGAAATTGAAATATTTTGGTCACTTGAAACGTCACGAAAGTTTGGAGAGAACAATAATGGAGGGGTATATGCCTGGGAAGAGAGGAAGAGGAAGGCCAAAGAGAAGATGGGTGCAGGATGTGGCGGATATCTCCAGATGGGTGTATCGGACGCGGGACATCTTGCTTATGATCGAGAGGTTATCCGGAAGGTTGTTATGGGAGCGAGGTACTGCAAAGGACATGCTACGGTACTTTTGCCTTAATTCACCCCAAACAAACAAGAATCCCTTCGAGCCTCATTTGCATCGGTCCTGCAATCACTTTCCGGTTAGGGTTAGGGTTAGGGGTAGGGTTAGGATTATGGTTAGGGGTAGGGTTGTGTGTGTGTGTGTGTCTATATGTGTCGTCGACACACATACACACACACAACCCTAACCCTAATCCTAACCCTAACCCTAACCGGAAAGTGATTGCAGGACCGATGCAAATGAGGCTCGAAGGGATTCTTGTTTGTTTGGGGTGAATTAAGGCAAATGTACCCATGCTACTGAATGAATGAATGAATGAATGGGGAAGAGGGCGGGGGGGGGGGGGGGGGTAAGATTATTTCAAGATCGCGTTAATACAAGAACCGATTACTTGATATTGTTTTTCCCTTCATACTTTACGAGTATGTACGTGTCACCCTTCTAAAATTCATTTTATAACGTAAGGAAACCCGCAAATCACGTTTTATGTAGACTTCTAGACTTGTTTCAGTATGTGCTATTAAATTTAACTTCCATTAATACGTATAATGTGTAGGTGCGGGAGAGGGGGGTTTTTAGGGTGGAAATACGAAAGGGAGGGAGGGGGGAATGACGTTCTGAAAATATTGTGAAGGGGGACACGGGCCAAAAAAATTTGAGAACCACTGCTTTAGGGCCACATCAATTCACGTTATGACTGACAACCTTCCGGCCGGTGGCTGCAACGTGGAGCTCCCGTTCCGGATACCAGAGTTCGAATACTCGATAAGGTGATGACATTTTTTTTCTCTCCGTTGAACACAAAAAACCTCTCCTGCATAGTTGTCGCTGATTGCAATAGCCTGACGGCCTTAATTAGTCAGACTCAAGATCTCCCTGTTCTACAATGCAAGGTGCAAGTAGATGACAGTCGCTGGGAACACTGTGGTGTGGCGACCAGACAGTAGATGACAGTCACTGGGGCCGCTGTGGTGTGGCGACTAGACAGTAGATGACAGTCACTGGGGCCGTTGTGGTTTGGCGACTAGACAGTAAATGACAGTCATTGGGGCCACTGTAGTGAGGCGACTAGACAGCAGATGACAGTCACTGGTGCCGCTGTAGATTGGCGAATAGACAGTAGATGACAGTCACTTGGGCTGTTGTGGTTTGGCGACTAGACAGTAAATGACAGTCACTGGCGCCGTTGTGGTTTGGCGACTAGACAGTAAATGACAGTCACTGGGACCACTGTAGTGTGGCGACTAGACAGCAGATGACAGTCACTGGGGCCGCTGTAGATTGGCGAATAGACAGTAGATGACAGTCACTTGGGCTGTTGTGGTTTGGCGACTAGACAGTAAATGACAGTCACTGGCGCCGTTGTGGTTTGGCGACTAGACAGCAAATGACAGTCACTGGGACCACTGTAGTGTGGCGACTAGACAGCAGATGACAGTCACTGGGGCCGCTGTAGTTTGGCGACTAGACAGTAGATGACAGTCACTGGGGCCGTTGTGGTTTGGCGACTAGACAGTAGATGACAGTCACTGGAGCCGCTGTCGTGTGGCGACTAGACAGTATATGACAGTCACTGGGGCCGTTGTGGTGTGGCGTCTAGACAGTAAATGACAGTAACTGGGGCCGCTGTCGTGTGGCGACTAGACAGTAAATTACAGTCACTTGGGCTGTTGTGGTTTGGCGACTAGACAGTAAATGACAGTCACTGGGGCCGTTGTGGTGTGGCGTCTAGACAGTAAATGACAGTCACTGGAGCCGTTGTGGTTTGGCGACTAGACAGTAGATGACAGTCACTTGGGCTGCTGTAGTGTGGCGACTAGACAGTAGATGACAGTCACTGGGACCGCTGTAGTGTGGCGTCTAGACAGTATATGACAGTCACTGGGGACGCTGTAGTGTGGCGACTAGACAGTATATGACAGTCACTGGGACCGCTGTAGTGTGGCGACTAGACAGTATATGACAGTCACCGGGGACGCTA
Organism: Cepaea hortensis; assembly: GCA_963921405.1. Taxonomy (NCBI): domain Eukaryota; kingdom Metazoa; phylum Mollusca; class Gastropoda; order Stylommatophora; family Helicidae; genus Cepaea; species Cepaea hortensis. The sequence continues at coordinate 96,905,209 of OY992891.1, forward strand.
TAGTGTGGCGACTAGACAGTATATGACAGTCACTGGGGACGCTGTAGTGTGGCGACTAGACAGTATATGACAGTCACTGGGACCGCTGTAGTGTGGCGACTAGACAGTATATGACAGTCACTGGGACCGCTGTAGTGTGGCGTCTAGACAGTATATGACAGTCACTGGGGACGCTGTAGTGTGGCGACTAGACAGTATATGACAGTCACTGGGACCGCTGTAGTGTGGCGACTAGACAGTATATGACAGTCACTGGGGACGCTGTAGTGTGGCGACTAGACAGTATATGACAGTCACTGGGGCCGCTGTCGTGTGGCGACTAGACCCGCCATGTTGATACAACAACACACGTCACTGGGACCGCTGATCTATGTTCTATGCTGGGGCCACACTGTCTTCTGCTGGTCTATGTTCTTGTTTGGGGCCACACTGTCTTCTGCTGGTCTATGTTCTTGTTTGGGGCCACACTGTCTTCTGCTGGTCTATGTTCTTGTTTGGGGCCACACTGTCTTCTGCTGGTCTATGTTCTTGGTTGGGGATACAATGTCTTCTGCTGGTCTATGTTCTTGGTTGGGGCCACACTGTCTTCTGCTGGTCTATGTTCTTGGTTGGGGATACAATGTCTTCTGCTGGTCTATGTTCTTGGTTGGGGATACAATGTCTTCTGCTGGTCTATGTTCTTGGTTGGGGATACAATGTCTTCTGCTGGTCTATATTCTTGGTTGGGGATACAATGTCTTCTGCTGGTCTATGTTCTTGGTTGGGGCCACACTATCTACTGCTGGTCTATGTTCTTTGTTGGGGATACAATGTCTTCTGCTGGTCTGTGTTCTTCGTTGGGGCAACACTGTCTTATGCTGGTCTATGTTCTTGGTTGGGGATACAATGTCTTCTGCTGGTCTATGTTCTTGGTTGGTGCCACACTGTCTTCTGCTGGTCTATGTTCTTGGTTGGGGCCACACTGTATTCTGCTGGTCTATGTTCTTGGTTGGGGATACAATGTCTTCTGCTGGTCTATGTTCTTGGTTGGGGATACAATGTCTTCTGCTGGTCTATGTTCTTGGATGGGGCCACACTGTCTTCTGCTGGTCTATGTTCTTGGTTGGGGATACAATGTCTTCTGCTGGTCTATGTTCTTGGTTGGGGATACAATGTCTTCTGCTGGTCTATGTTCTTGGTTGGGGATACAATGTCTTCTGCTGGTCTATGTTCTGGGTTGGGGCCACACTGTCTTCTGCTGATCTATGTTCTTGGTTGGGGATACAATGTTTTCTGCTGGTCTATGTTCTTGGTTGGGGATACAATGTCTTCTGCTGGTCTATGTTCTTGGTTGGGGATACAATGTCTTCTGCTGGTCTATGTTCTTGGTTGGGGATAGAATGTCTTCTGCTGGTCTATGTTCTTGGTTGGGGATACAATGTCTTCTGCTGGTCTATGTTCTGGGTTGGGGATACAATGTCTTCTGCTGGTCTATGTTCTTGGTTGGGGATATAATGTCTTCTGCTGGTCTATGTTCTTGGTTGGGGCCACACTGTCTTCTGCAGGTCTATGTTCTTGGTTGGGGATACAATGTCTTCTGCTGGTCTATGTTCTTGGTGGATGATACAATGTCTTCTGCTGGTCTATGTTCTTGGTTGGGGCCACACTGTCTTCTGCTGGCCTATGTTCTTGGTTGGGGATACAATGTCTTCTGCTGGTCTATGTTCTTGGTTGGGGATACAATGTCTTCTGCTAGTCTATGTTCTTGGTTGGGGCCACACTGTCTTCTGCTGGTCTATGTTCTTGGTTGAGTATACAATTTCTTCTGCTGGTCTATGTTCTTGGTTGGGGATACACTGTCTTCTGCTGGTCTATGTTGTTGGTTTGGGATACAATGTCTTCTGCTGGTCTATGTTCTTGGTTGGGGCCACACTGTCTTCTGCTGGTCTATGTTCTTGGTTGGGGATACAATGTCTTCTGCTGGTCTATGTTCTTGGTTGGGGATACAATGTCTTCTGCTGGTCTATGTTCTTGGTTTGGGATACAATGTCTTCTGCTGGTCTATGTTCTTGGTTGGGGATACAATGTCTTCTGCTGGTCTATGTTCTTGGTTGGGGATACAATGTCTTCTGCTGGTCTACGTTCTTGGTTGGGGATACAATGTCTTCTGCTGGTCTATGTTCTTGGTTGGGGATACAATGTCTTCTGCTGGTCTATGTTCTTGGTTGGGGATACAATGTCTTCTGCTGGTCTATGTTCTTGGTTGTGGATACAATGTCTTCTGCTTGTCTATGTTCTTGGTTGGGGATACAATGTCTTCTGCTGGTCTATGTTCTTGGTTGGGGATACAATGTCTTCTGCTGGTCTATGTTCTTGGTTGGGGATACAATGTCTTCTGCTGGTCTATGTTCTTGGTTGGGGCCACACTGTCTTCTGCTGGTCTATGTTCTTGGTTGGGGATACAATGTCTTCTGCTGGTCTATGTTCTTGGTTGGGGATACAATGTCTTCTGCTGGTATATGTTCTTGGTTGGGGATACAATGTCTTCTGCTGGTCTATGTTCTTGGTTGGGGATACAATGTCTTCTGCTGGTATATGTTCTTGGTTGTGGATACAATGTCTTCTGCTGGTCTATGTTCTTGGTTGGGGATACAATGTCTTCTGCTGGTCTATGTTCTTGGTTGGGGATACAATGTCTTCTGATGGTCTATGTTCTTTATTGGGGATTCAATGTATTCTGCTGGTCTATGTTCTTGGTTGGGGATACAATGTCTTCTGCTGGTCTATTTTCTATGCTTGGGCCACATTGTCTTCTGCTGGTCTATGGTTTTGGTTGGGGCTACATTGTCTTCTGCTGGTCTATGTTCTTGGTTGGGGATACAATGTCTTCTGCTGGTCTATGTTCTTGGTTGGGGATACAATGTCTTCTGCTGGTCTATGTTCTTGGTTGGGGATACAATGTCTTCTGCTGGTCTATGTTCTTGGTTGGGGATACAATGTCTTCTGCTGGTCTATGTTCTTGGTTGGGGCTACAATGTCTTCTGCTGGTCTATGTTCTTGGTTGGGGATACAATGTCTTCTGCTGGTCTATGTTCCTTGTTGGGGCCACACTATCTTCTGCTGGTCTATGTTCTTGGTTGGGGATACAATGTCTTCTGCTGGTCTGTGTTCTTCGTTGGGGCAACACTGTCTTATGCTGGTCTATGTTCTTGGTTGGGGATACAATGTCTTCTGCTGGTCTATGTTCTTGGTTGGTGCCACACTGTCTTCTGCTGGTCTATGTTCTTGGTTGGGGATACAATGTCTTCTGCTGGTCTATGTTCTTGGTTGGGGATACAATGTCTTCTGCTGGTCTATGTTCTTGGTTGGGGATACAATGTCTTCTGCTGGTCTATGTTCTTGGTTAGGGATACAATGTCTTCTGCTGGTCTATGTTCTTGGTTGGGGATACAATGTCTTCTGCTGGTCTACGTTCTTGGTTGGGGATACAATGTCTTCTGCTGGTCTATGTTCTTGGTTGGGGATACAATGTCTTCTGCTGGTCTATGTTCTTGGTTGGGGATACAATGTCTTCTGCTGGTCTATGTTCTTGGTTTTGGATACAATGTCTTCTGCTGGTCTATGTTCTTGGTTGGGGATACAATGTCTTCTGCTGGTCTATGTTCTTGGTTGGGGATACAATGTCTTCTGCTGGTCTATGTTCTTGGTTGGGGATACAATGTCTTCTGCTGGTCTATGTTCTTGGTTGGGGCCACACTGTCTTCTGCTGGTCTATGTTCTTGGTTAGGGATACAATGTCTTCTGCTGGTCTATGTTCTTGGTTGGGGATACAATGTCTTCTGCTGGTATATGTTCTTGGTTGGGGATACAATGTCTTCTGCTGGTCTATGTTCTTGGTTGGGGATACAATGTCTTCTGCTGGTCTATGTTCTTGGTTGGGGATACAATGTCTTCTGCTGGTATATGTTCTTGGTTGTGGATACAATGTCTTCTGCTGGTCTATGTTCTTGGTTGGGGATACAATGTCTTCTGCTGGTCTATGTTCTTGGTTGGGGCTACAATGTCTTCTGATGGTCTATGTCTTAGACTGTGTTTACATTTCAGACCATATGCATTTAGATATTCTACTCCGATAAGGATTCGAACATATGCCCACAGGACCGCGAGGCCAGCTTGCCAGCCACTGAGCTACAACGGGTATACTATTCTTCCCGAGATATAGCTATGTGGTTGTGGTGGTGTTGGTGATGACGGTGGTGGAGATGGTGGTGGTGGTAGTAGTTGTAATAGTAGTAGTAATAGTAGTAGTAATAGCAGTAATAGTAATAGTAGTAGCTGTAATAGTAGTAGTAGTAGTAGTAGTAGTAGTAGTAGTAGTAGTAGTAGTAGTAGTAGTAGTAGTAGTAGTAGTAGTAGTAGTAGTAGTAGTATTAATTGTAATAGTAGTAATAGTGGAAGCAGTTTTAGTGGTAGTAATAGTTGCAGTAGTAGTAGCAGCAGCAGTAGTAGTAGTAATAGCAGCAGCAGCAGCAGCAGCAGCAGCAGCAGCAGCAGCAGCAGCAGCAGCAGCAGTTATTGATAATTGCATATCCTTTACAGGACATAGTAGTCAAAACCAGCATTTTGTTGTTGTGATCTCTTGGCAAGTTTACGTTCAGTAGCTTGCTATTGCTAATCGAACGACCGGTACCCATACCATTTCGTAAAAAAAGCAACGCAAGACCGTCTGCTGCCAAATCGTCCTTAACCCATTCGCCAAGTTGTTGTTTTTTTTTTCTTCTGAAAATACTACGGCTGCGTATCGTTCAGAAATCAATGGCAAACTACTGAACGGAAGCTTGCCAAGAAATCACGAACATCCAAAAAATGCTTGGGTTGACCGCGAAGTCCTGTAAAGGATATGCAACTAATTTTTAGAGAGTAGTACTAGTAGTAGTAGTAGTAGTAGTAGCAGCAGCATCAACAGTAGTAGCAGCAGCAGCAGCAGCAGCCGGCATAGGTGGAGTTTGAGGATACAGAAATGTAATATTTTATGACATCACTTCCTCTGTTTAGTATGTCAATGTTGTCACTGTTCGACTCTGAGATGCCACATGGATACTTCTTCTCTCCATTCCCAACAGGCATCGTGCGACACGAAGAGGAAAAACAGCGCCTTTGCGGCAGTTGATTGCTCTAGATACGGATACTTGTGTAGTCAACAAGGCGCCAACGACACCCCGGCGTTCACCATTTTTTCCAACGGGTTCAAAGTTGGATCGGTGTGCGATCCCGGCAAGGCCAACAGCCGTCTCCTGAAGATGCTTGTTGAGAAGTGCCCGCTTCTCACTGAAGATGTTGGCTCACGCGACGTACCAGCTCAGTTTAAACGACATCTTTAGATATAAACCAGACAACAGATCCTGTACAGATCCTGCTGATCAGACGGATCTGAAAAGTTTAATCTGACACCTCCTTGCATAGTTCCGTTGAAAACCACCGGGATCTGATGATCCAGCCGTAAAATCCATTGTCCGTCGCATTCTGCCAATCTCGGAGCACAGGCTGCAGGCTTGCACGTGCTTTTGTTGTTTCTAATCCGAAGATTTATTCACTTGTGTAAGACATGATAGACTCCATGGATGGTGAAGATGTTATTCATGTACGCCAGGCTGACATCCCGTTATATTCTAGCATAGTGAATGTGCAAGATGTGAGATGTGATAGAGTAGCATACGTGTCAATGACCTAAATGGGGTGTTTACGATATGAGCATTGATAAAATAACGTACATATTAATGTCTTCTATGGACTTTTAAGATATGAGCATTGTTAGAGTATCATATTTATCAATGTCCTACAAGACGTGTGTAAGATATGCGAATTAATGTACACTTATCGCACGACTCCCTTGCAATCTCACAGACCGCCAATTGCTGAACTCCCCAGACTCCAGCTAAGAGTTGATTATGGCTGGCCCTTCCTTCGTGAGCAAGTCTATTTGTGGATGGAGATGAAGACAAGTTGCGGGCAATATCGTTCTGTATGCTGATGCACCAGTGCTCACGCACACTGTGCTCCATAGTTGCACCAGATGGTGGTGGGCAGGTGCACTGGCATGCAGTCCCCGCGAGATTGTCATTTCACATGTCCATGGTGCCACGAGCTGATGTGCTGAAAATTGCTTCTCACATCAGACTTTTAAAGGCATGATTTGGCAATAGACTCTAGAGACACACACGATTGGAAATTACCACACCCACACATACACACACAAGCACACACACACACATGCAAACACCCACACACATATATCCATCTATATACACACTCACACACATGCACACACTCACATACATAGATCCACATCCTAGATATACAAACGCATGGAAGTTGCCATACAACCACATACATCTACATATACTCACACACACACCTACAAACACCCTCACATGCACATCTCACACCCTGTCACACCCACCCACCCATACGGATGGAAGCTGTCACATGGAAGTGCCTGCGGTAATCCTCATGTCGTAAATCACCACCACAGTGACACGTTGCACGTGAGACCTGCTCGCGCCAGAGACAGGCAGATACTAACACGCTCACGCCCTGACCAGTCCTAACCTCCAGTCTTCAACAACCTAACTACATTCTGCAGCCGGTTCAACCCTCCTCCCTCTGTTCTTTCCCAAATGCCAAGTCTGTAACATGTATCAGTTTATCACGGCGTCTTAATCCTTTAAATCATCTGGCTTTGTTGTTGCCCGTCTACTGATGTCTTCGGTCTTCCATACCTTGCTCTGCCCGCCTCTGCCTCTCTAGTGTTTTTTAACAACAAACTAATGTCTCTACTTACCCATTCTGGTGGCAAGCCTCACAGACTGCGAGTGTCGACATCTGATGCTCTCAGCACCCCAGCTTGTGTTTGCTTCTCTTCTCCTCCCTGATCATCTGAAACAAAAGTTAGTTCCGCATCATTTGCAGGACATCGCAGTCAACCCCCACTGTTGTCCTTCATTCGCCAATGTCTTTATCATATTATCACGGTGGTCCTTACTTCTCTAATGTCTTTATCGTTTCATTACTGTTGTCCTTTATTCTCCATTGCCTTTATCATATCATGGGTGATGTCCTTCATTCTCCGGAAGATAAGGCTGCACGCACTATCTCAGGAGGCGGCTTATTGTAATTGTGATCTTTTAGTTGTTCATAACGTGGCTTAAAATAGTTGCCTAAATTTAGAAGACTGAGTGATGTCAGATGTCACTGGGTAGTCTAGATATAGAAGACTGAGTGATGTCAAATGTCACTGGGTAGTCTAGATATAGAAGACTGAGTGATGTCAAATGTCACTGGGTAGTCTAGATATATAATACTGAGTGATGTCAAATGTCACTGGGTAGTCTAGATATAGAAGACTGAGTGATGTCAAATGTCACTGGGTAATCTAGATATAGAAGACTGAGTGATGTCATATGTCACTGGGTAGTCTAGATATAGAAGACTGAGTGATGTCAAATGTCACTGGGTAGTCTAGATATATAATACTGAGTGATGTCAAATGTCACTGGGTAGTCTAGATATAGAAGACTGAGTGATGTCAAATGTCACTGGGTAGTTTAGATATAGAAGACTGAGTGATGTCAAATGTCACTGGGTAGTCTAGATATATAATACTGAGTGACGTCAAATGTCACTGGGTAGTCTAGATATAGAAGACTGAGTGATTTCATATGTCACTGGGTAGTCTAGATATATAATACTGAGTGATGTCATATGTCACTGGGTAGTCTAGATATAGAAGACTGAGTGATGTCAGATGTCACTGGGTAGTCTAGATATAGGAGACTGAGTGATGTCAGATGTCACTGGGTAGTCTAGATATAGGAGACTGAGTGATGTCAGATGTCACTGGGTAGTCTAGATATAGAAGACTGAGTGATGTCATATGTCATTGGTAGTCTAGATATAGAAGACTGAGTGATGTCATATGTCACGGGTTAGTCTAGATATAGAAGACTGAGTGATGTCATATGTCACTGGGTAGTCTAGATATATAATACTGAGTGATGTCATATTTCACTGGGTAGTCTAGATATAGAAGACTGAGTGATGTCAGATGTCACTGGGTAGTCTAGATATAGAAGACTGAGTGATGTTAAATGTCACTGGAATCTAGATGTAGAAGACTGAGTGATGTCATATGTCACTGGGTAGTCTAGATATAGAAGACTGAGTGATGTCAAATGTCACTGGGTAGTCTAGATATAGAAGACTGAGTGATGTCAAATGTCACTGGGTAGTCTAGATATAGAAGACTGAGTGATGTCAAATGTCACTGGGTAGTCTAGATATAGAAGACTGAGTGATGTCAAATGTCACTGGAACCTAGATATAGAAGTCTAAGCAATGCCAGATGTCACTATGCAGCCTAAATACAGTACATGATTTATTTATATATTTATTGTGACTGTTGTCCCATCACTATTTATAGAGCATATTTGAATGTGTGATGTTTTAACCATGGCAATATGTTTTATTGAAATGTTGACGAGAAAACTGTCCTCTAGCTCACCTATGTCACCTTGTATAGAAATGTTTGCAGATTACTTTTAGACTGGGAATGTTGTCATCGGGACATCTAAACTCCATGTATCTTGGTCCTCATCTTAAACTTCCTAAAGATGTTTCTGAGAACTGATTCCATGTCAGTGAACTGTTGATAAAACACATCTTTAAGTTACTAGTTATTTAATTTCTCCGTAACTGTTCTTTCGTGTCTGGTTCTCTTCATTGTATATTTCTTGTCAACGTGATATATTTCCCGTCATACATTTTTTTTTTTTGCATATCCTTTACAGGACATCGCTGTCAACACCAGCATTTTTTAGCTGTATGTTGATTTCTGGGCAAGATTACGCTCAGTAGTTTGCCATTTCTTTCTGAGCGTACATTTAGGCCATACAAAATGTCAATAGGGCATTGTCAACATCCATTTTCCTTTGGGAAAACATCGCTGCAGTAAATAATTGCATTCTTCTTCTTTGTATAGTCCATGCCGTGTGGGGTTGGTGATCATGTTTTCCCCAAGCCTTCCGTCTCTTGGGTTGCGAATCATTTCTGATAACGATGTTACTCCATGCATTCATCGAGCCTTGATAAACTGAGTTGCTGATATTCACGGTCGTGAGTTTTTACTTATGCTTCCCATTATAATGTGGACATGGAGTTTGGACACATAACTCATTAAACTAATTGCCCTGCGTGTTTCCCACTCCGGTGTCGCTGGTCCCCGGGTAGTGCCATGAAGTCTGGTCACAGATGTTTTAGAGCTTCTATACAGTGTTGTTTCGTATTCATGATCTGCACCTCGTCTAGACTAGGTTATTCCGGTACATCATTTATTTCTACAGGGATATTGTCCGGTTTTGGTGTCCATTGCGTTTCATGTTCTTGATATCAGTACCTCATCTATCTGTATGTGGAGTACCACAGTTCAAAGATGTTCTCTTCAGTGTAAATATGATCGCTTCGTGTTACACTGGCCTAGAACTTGCACAATATTTCTGGTTCCTAGCCCAGTGTAATCCAACCCCTATTCTGATTGTGTTTTCATCCTGATTAGAACGGGTAATACATTTGGTTACACGAATCCATTTCCCTCTATCTGAAGAAAAATATCCGCAAACACTCTATTTGAAGATACTGTTCCACAAACCCTCTATCTGAAGACACTGTTCCACAAACCCTCTATCTAAAGACACTGTTCCAAAAACCCTCTATCTAAAGACACCGTTTCTCAAACCCCCTGTCTGAAGATATGGTCTGCAAACTGTCCGTCTTATACAATGGTCCGCAAACCATCTATCTATCTATCCATCTATATGCCTATAAATCTATCTACCTACCAACCTATCTGAATACAATCTTTTGCCTCCATGCAATTTAAATTCCACAGAGCCACACTCTTTCATCAGAGGTGATCAGTTGTGTCAAATTATGAGAAAATGGCTAAAAGAAATTGCAACAGAATGGGGGAGTTGGGCCAATGCAATACACGACTAAATAGCGTGCGGTGCTTCGGGCAACCCCCATGACCGTGACTGCATCGAGTAGAGGCACCATCACACGCCGGCAATTACAGGTGTAGTTTTCAAACATTACCAGCAGGGTACACCGCGCACTTGTTTCAACTGTCAAAAATAAATATATTATTCTTTGTAACAATGTGTTCGTCTATGTATATGTATACATGCACGGCGCGGGCGCGCACACACAGTGCACATCTCAGTCTCTCTGCTTGGCTATCTATGTGTATGTCAGTATGTATAATGTATATGTGCGTAATGCGTACTTGAGAGTTGAAAAATGCCGTTATTTCCCCCGACTCGATGAAGAAACAATCCCAGGTGCACCTACTCGCAGTTAGTTGCATATACTTTACAAGGCGTCGCACTCAACACCAGTATGTTTTGCTGTTGTTATCTCTTGGCAAATTTAAGTTCAGTAGTTTGCCATTGCTTTGTGAACGACCGGCACCCATACCATTTCGTAAACAACCAACGCAACGCGGTCTGTTGCCAAATCACGCGCAGCTGTGTTTCGAACGCGGGTATACGGGATTACGAACCGCGTCCCCAACTCCTTAGCTTAGGAGACTTCAAGTACTTAGGAATAATAATAACATCGCATGTGAATTTAGAAGATAAGATTAAAAATAGTTAGCAATAAGACAACGCAGCTCTTTGGAAAATTATGTACTAAAGAACAAACACATATCATCATCATCAACATCATCATCAAATGACATGCCAACTGGCGTAGGCGTTCATGGCTCTCCACAGATCTCGGTCTTTGGTTCCGTGTCAACTCTGCTGATAATATTCCTGCATACCACCCTCTCAATCTATCCAGCATCATTTCTCTTGGTCTGCCTCTTGTCCCCTCGATCTTTCCAGCTGTCACGATGTTCTCCAATGCCTCTCTTCTCATTACATGACCAAAGAAAGCTGTTTGTCTGTGTCGTATTGTTGCATGTAATGATCTAGTTTAAACGCATATCAGAAGATATTTAAAAAGCACTCTACAACACAATCTTCCTACCAACTCTATGTTACCAATGCCAAACCTTGACAATGACAGAACAAGAAAAAAGATCAATTACAACAACGGAACTTAGATCCTGAGAAGAATACTCAATGTATCAAGAAGACAGAAAATCATAAAGAATGAAATCAGGACTAAAGCTATAGCAACGCTAGATTTCATTAGAAAAGAGCAAGTGAAATGGTTTGGCCATATAACTAGGCTACCAAATAAAAGTCTACCGCAAGCAATGATGTACAGCCAAATGGAATCAGAAGTAGAGGCGGAACATGTAAACGATGTACAGCGGGAATAACAGAGTCCATGGGAATCTTGACATATGAAGCCCATAAACGGGCACTCTCCAGCTTTTTATGCGTCGTATCAACACCGCCAGGTGCAAGAGGAAGACGATGAGATGAGATGGGATGGGATGAGACTGTGATAACCATGTGGATGCCAGTGCGACAGTTGAAGTTGAAAGAATGGAAAACGAAGAACGGGTGAGAGGTACTTTTGAAATAGAAGATAGACAGTGGACTGAGTTGCTGAGGAAGTCTGTTGTCCGTAAAGTCACCTTCATCTTCGTCCCGGGACATGCGAGAGTCGAGGGAAATGAACGAGCTGATAAACTGGCTGGCTCTGCACCCCCTGCTGATGACCAGCCCATGGATCGTGCCGATTTTATTAACGTCCTCAAAGACATGTCGAGAACAGAAGACTTTGACGTCAGTGAATCCACATCGCTGTCCAGGATGAAAGACTTGGGAGTAAGAATTGGCACGGCCAGGCACGAGAGGTACATCGGAAAAACGAGGCGCCTCGTTAACCAACACAGAACTGGCACTATTAGCCACCGAACTCTGATGCTTATGCTGGGGGTGGGGGGGGGGGGGAGGATCTGAGCACCTATGGACCTGTCCGGAGTGCAATGAAGATACCCCAACAGATAACTGATAACTGAACTGATATGAGATAGAAATGAGAGAGGAGAGAAACAGTCGAATTTTGCCTTGAAGACAAACAATGGCTACGGATATCGACTCATATACTCACTGCTAAGATGAAAATGTGGTGTTGGAGGGAAATGGAATGAATACCATTGGCACACAGAAAAACCAATGAGCAAGAGTTAGAAGAAAGAAATGAAAAACCTAAATTGATTAATGAAATTACACACGGTCAATACTATTCTTCCTAAGTGATAATTTTTCTTTCGCATGTTCTTTACAGGACATTGCAGTCAACACCAGCATTTTTCAGCTGCTGTTGATGTCTTGGCAAGTTTTACGTTAAGTAGATTTCCATTGCTTTCTGAACGACTGGCTCACATACCCATGTAAGTAAACAGCGCGACGCGATCCGCTGCTGAATCTCGCACATCTGTGTTTCTTACGATAGTATTCGGAATTACGAACAGTGTCGTTAACACCTTCGCCAGGGAGACTGGCCCTAAGTGATATACCGACAGTAGGCCTATAACCTCAGTTGTCTTCGATAATCTGTTCGAAAACATTCGGTGAAATCCGAAACTGTCCCAAACCAAGGCAAGTCTGTCCATATGAATTAATTTAAATTCAATTAATTCGTTCTAGAAACTCCAAAATACATACCTAAACAAAACAAACAAATTTTATAGAGAATACATATAGTATTTAATACTATTTTTCGGCCCCAGATTTTTCCGAACTGGCACCTTCGCCGTGCCTGTAACACTGTGTATATCAGTGCGCCTCTTGAATGTTTCAACCCACCATCAGCTAACCTTAAAATCACTAAATACATTAACACTCGTCCCGTGAATTTTCTTAATGAGATTGGCACACAACAGTCTGGCGTTTTCACATTTGATTGCCTCAGAAACAGAATCGCATTTAACTGATTTTGATTATCCAAATTAGGAATAACTGTTCGACATCTTCAACTGTTTGCTTTGTTTTGTTAGCACATGTATGCCTTCCGCTACATTTTAATTTCTTTAAATTTGGTTGTTCGCATATCCTTTACAGGACATCGCTGTCAACATCATCATTTTTCAGCTGATTCTTGATTTCTTGGCAAGATTACGCTCAGTAGTTTGCCATTGCTTTCTGAGCCACCGGCTCACATTCTCGCGCACGTCACGCTACTCACGAGAGTATACTGTATGACGGAGAAATTGTTACCTTCTGGACCAGGGAGACCGGCTTCGCTACATTAGCCCCTTTATTGATTCATTTTTTCGTCACAATGGAACTTACGTGGATAACGACTTCCCGTACATGTGTCCAATTTCAGCAATCCTAAAGGTGATCTCGTATTTTATTATTAGCAAGTGATGCTCACACAACAAAAAACAACGCCAAACTCAGAAGAAGAACGAGAGGATCCCTTTATTTTCGCAAAAGTAGCAGCGAGCTCATTTGGGCTCGCCGACGAAATCTGAGGCAACTGACAAAAACCGAGACACATTTTTCTAGGAAAAATGGACAAAAACCGAAACCGAGGGTAACGAGAACGGAGGTTCTACTGTATAACACTGAAGTGAAATAACAATGTTGAGGTACTGATGGCAGAAAATAAAAACAACGCTTGACCAGCAGGCTACATAAAAGAACTACATGCTCACCAGCACAAAATATTACAAAGAAGTAAAATGTATAAGAATCAGAAATATATAACTGAGACAAAACTCGGGCTAACAGAAGAAAGGAGGAGATTAAAGCAAACAGGCATAGAAACAACATTCCACACCTACATACACAAGTCGAAATAGATCATTGTTGGTGTCAAAGAAGACGTTCCTAATGTGTGGTTTCAATAGACATGAGCATCTCCAGTCGCAAGGTAAAGATGGTGCTTAGTTGGGGAAATCAGAATAGTAACAGCACATTAACAGATAATTCAGACGATCGTTATTTGTAACAACAAGCAATGATGCATAGACCAGAGGGAAGCAGAGTAAGAGGCCGACCACGTAAACGATGGACGCAGGGAATAACAGAGTCCATGGGGATATCGATACATGAAGCCAATAAGCGGGCACTCTCCCGCTGTTTATACTTCACCTCGACACAGCAAGGTACAAGAGGAACATGATTAGATGAGATGAGATGAGTTATTTGTAATAAATGATAGAAATGGTGAGACTTTAACAGAGGGCAACGATATTATAGAAATATGGAAGGGGTAGTGGGGAGACATGTGTGAAGACAAGACAACGAGACCAGATCATATTGATGAAAGTGTGGAGACTTGTGTGAAGACAAGACAACGAGACCAGATCATATAGATGAAAGTGTGGAGACTTGTGTGAAGACACAGCATGAAGCCCAGATCATGTAGATGAAAGTGTGGAGACTTGTGTGAAGACACAGCATGAAGCCCAGATCATGTAGATGAAAGTGTGGGGACTGACGAGGCGCCATGGCAGACCCTCATGTATCGCTCCTTTCACAGTAAAGGAATAAGGATAAACTAACAAGAATTGAAACCAATTGAAAAATACATTTTCACCACGTGCGGGCCCACCATCTGAGTTGGCGAACGAGGGAGGACCTTCCACGCCTGTCAGCATGGCTCCAAATGATAATGCTGTTTGGACAAATTGGATCAGTCTTACATTGCCTGTTTGGATTGTGAAGTGAACTAGGCAACATAGTCCATATGTCTTGCCAGAGCCTGAAAGCACCAGAAGAACAATTGTGGAAATGTCGTTATGATGTTGTTATTGCTGCGGAAACATCCTTCTTACAAGACCATCATCATGTACCTTGTCGGTAGGCGTTAGCAGTCGTATTTCCCCATCCCACGCGATCACCAATGTCGTGGATCAGCTCTGTGTTTATGTCTCGAGGATACCATGTGGCCAAGCCGTCTAGATATGGATCTCTCTGCCATCCCGGTGTTCTTTTCCTCTTCATTATTGCCAGTTGTCACGATGTTCTCCAATTTATTTCTCTCACAACATGCTCAAAAAGTCTTGATTATCTAATTATAATGTATCTAATCAGTTAACAGTTTTTCCGTTTGCTTCGAGTAGAAACTGAACATTGGTTTTTCTGTCTGTCTATGGTATTCTTTGAATTTTTCTTGGAAATCACATTTCTACTGCCATTAAATATTTTTCACGCTGTTACCAAGCAATTCTTCTCCCAATGCCTTCAAGGTATCTCCCATCAGATGTTATGATAGTTCCGAGATAGTTGTAATGATTCAATTGTTTTAGGTCATTCCAATTTACACGTATATTACATTCTGGTATTTCTTTCTTCTTATGAGTTATGAGCTAACAACCAACATCACTGCACCCATGACATTCCCACACGTCTCATCGTTCAACAACCAGCGAAGTGTCATACTGCTAATCGTTTCAACCGCTATCTGATTGAAAGTTCTACTGTTCTTCCCTCTCAGTTTTGAGATTCGCCCAGAACACTTGATGATTCCCCCGACATAAAAACACTTGACGATCCCCTGCAATATCATCCTCTCCACATACGGATTCCTAGACTGCTTCACCTCTTTCTCCACCTGGTCCAACAGGTGGCCGATTACCTCTTCCTTGCCCATTGGTAATCTGCTACCATGCATCCCCTGCCAGCCTATCAGCCTGTTCATTCCCCAACACACCTATTTGACCGTGACATAAAATCATCACAATTATCATAATCTGAATGACAACCAACATCTCTTCTTACAGTGTAATTCTAACGCAAGTCGTTGTTCACTGTATGCAAAGTAGTATCTGGGGCTTTATTGCAAAGGCTAATGGGCGAGTCTTGAAAAAGGAGAGTCTGGCATATGAGACTACGACCTCCAGCATGAGAATGGAGGTGGAGGCAGTAACAGCGGCATTCCGGTGGCTAGAGGAGACTACTGCAACACACGTTGTGTTCATTACGGATTCAAAAAGTATGCGTGGCAAGGTGGAGAAAGGAATGTTTCGTGTGGAATGGCTCTCGTCGCTTCAGAGGTCACAGACCGTGAGAATTGTATGGATATTTTGTCCTGGCCATGCGGGTGTACGAGGGAATGAACAGGCTGATAGGCTAGCAGGGAAGGCACCTCTTGGTGGAATTTTGCCTACGGACAGGGGGGAGGTGGTCATTCGCTTGTGGGACCAGGTGGAGAAGGCGGAGGAACAGATTGAGAACCCATATGTGGAAAGAATGAGATTACGGGGGATCGGCAGGGGTTCTGGAAGAATCTCAAAACTGAGAGAAAAGAAAAGGAGAACTTTTAATCAGATAGCGGTCGGAACGATTAGTAGTGTGACTCTTCGCTGGCTGTTGAACGCGGGGACTGAGCATGTATGGGAATGTCCTGAGTGCAGTGATGTCGGTTCTTAACACAACTCAACTCAACTCAACTCAACTCAACTTAACTCAACTCATTGTATGCAATGATCGCATCTACTATAGACCCTGTTGATAGTCTGCAATAAATACTGTATCATCGGCATATTTAATGTTATTGATTTTATGTTCCCTAATGGCCATTCCTGCTTACATGCATGCCTTACTGACACTGCTGTTTGTTCTACTTCGTTGTACAGGGATCTTCATTTACTTAGCTATGTTCTACATTGCCACAACAGGGCCATACACATAATAAGACTGCAACCGGCCTCATTTGTATGGTATTCATATTTAAATTACAGTTGATATCATTAGTTGGTTGTTTAACTCAACTCAACATTATGGTATGTTTGGTGCGCAAAGCCTCGCTAAATAACCGCACTTTCTGTGCAGTACGGCCACATAATTGTGTACTCGTGACGTCATAGATGTACACTCATCATATGGATCTCTGAAAGGCCGGTACACGGTCGCCATTCCTCTGTCAGTTGCATTGACCTCAAAGATAGTACAGACTAATCTTGGCTCATACATAACCTCTAAGACAGAATGAAGAACGAAGCTGTTGCTTGAGTGAAACTACAGACCCGGTGTTAAACTCTCATAAACTAAATAGACTATGTAAGTGTTTGTGTGAGTATCGCTTCTGTTTCAAATATGTTACATGTCTGCATTGATATCCGTCAATTGTCGGGACAGCCTAGGGGAAATTAACACATCAGGTTTACAGCGCTTGTAGTGATTGTTTGGTATTGACATTTCCCGCACTGAGATTCGAACCTGCAGTCTCCAAGTAACGACATAGCCTGGCTAAGGGATCATGTCGTGTTCAATGTGTGCAGAACAGAGATAACTACTTCGGTCTACGTCCACACAATTGGAGTACATACTCCATGGGGAATCCCGAAGCTTCAGTTGAGGTGTGAACAAAAAAAGAAGAAGAAAAAGAAGAAGAAGAAGAACAAGAACAAGAAGAACAAGAAGAACAAGAACAAGGAGGAGGGGGCGGAGGAGGATAAGGAGGAGCAGGAACAGTAGCAGAGGAAAGAAAGAGAGAAAGACATGTAGGAAGAAATTAAGAAAAACAGACAGAAAGAAAAACAGATGGAAAGAAAGAAAGAAAGAAAGAAAGAAAGAATACGGGGGCCTCTACGTGTAGCTTCCCTGATTCCCGATTCCGATTCCGATTCCATTTCAAAAACAAAAATTCCAAATTCGTCCTCGTCTAACCTGCTTCATCAGCTGTGGTTATAATTGAGGATCGTGGTTTTTGTGGGTTTATTTACCCTAATTCTTGTCTTGTGAGTCCTTTCTCGGCCTGGTTATGCATCGTTTGTGTCTGTGACGTCAGCAGTGGTTGGCGGCTATCCTTTGTGCTCTTCTGTTGTTGTGGTTTTCTTTGTTTGTGTAGGCTCCTGGCTCGTCTGGCTGCAGTCCTTATAAGGACTTTTCGTAACTCCCTCCAGCTGGGGGATCGGTCCGTGGCTGTCATTTGTGCATGTTTCATCTTGTTTTCTTTGGTGGTGCAGGCTCCTGGCTTTATTGGTTGCAGTCCTTAAAAGGACTTTTTATTTGGTCTTTTTGTCTCCTTTATTGTGTATTTTCTGTAGGAGCTTATCGACGTTTTCATTTTCCTCCTTGTGCCTGTTTTCACTGTTGCGTTTGCGATACTGCTGCCTAAAGTTTTCTTCCTCCGTGGTCAGCCATGGGACGATTTTACCGTCATCTATATAGTACTCGAAGTCGTTCTCACGGTCGTAGAGTACTACTGGGTATACCATCGGTTTCCCCTGGAGTTTCTTAGGCTTCTTCTTTTCTTTTTCTTCCCAGCGCCTTCTGAATTCCTCGCGCTTGAGTTCCTCCTTGTCGACTGGGTATTCTGTGCCTCCTTCAGAGATCCGACGGTATAGTAGTTCCCTCTTGGGCGTTGTGGTTGGGCTGCTGGCTTCAGCTTGCGGTTCAGGCTCGGTCTCTTGGTTTTCTTCTTGCTGTTTCTCTGTGAGTTCTTGTGTGGCTTCTGTTATTTTGTTTTGAAAGAGTCCCATTTCAGCTCTATGCAATTCTCTTTCAGTCTTGATCATTTGTAGGATTTCTTCGTTCTCCTTCTTCATCTCAGCCATGCGCTGAATCTCTTGTTTGATGTCGAGCTGGATTTCTTTCATTTCGGCCAGCAGCTTCTCATTATCGCTGGTCGGAGACGTCGTCAGCAGTGCCTTGACTTGCTTCTTCAACTCGTCTATCTGCTTTTGAAGTTGATCTCTTTCAGCTTGTGCTATACCCGTGGCTGTCTCGCCCCTCTGCATTGCTTCCTTGAATGGTGTCTTTGTGATGATGGCGATCTTTAAGACGTCTCTGTGTCTCTGCAGGTACGGACAGCCCAGGTATCTTGCACCGTGTTTGCCCAGACAGTTGGCGCACTTTCTTCTGTTGTTAGGAGCTCGGAAGTCCGTGTCCAGCTTGGCCAGCGGACACTCCTTGAAGGCGTGGTGATCGGCGCAGTATCGACAGATTTCCGACTTACTGCGACACGTTGCTCTGCTGTGGCCGGCCCTCTGGCATTTTGAACATTGCGTGATTCTTGGTATGAATCTCTCTGGTTGCTGCAGTCTCTTGTTGAGTGATGCTGTGGTCGGCATTTCGCTGCCCTCCGATGTCACCACTGCCAGGGTTGTAGGTATCTTGGAGTAAGTGAGAAGCCGCTCCGCCTTCAAGACTCGGATGTGAAGATTCTCTTCACGTAGCTGCTTCAGGATTTCTTCATCTGTCAGCTCCACCGGAATCCGCGTGACAACCCATCGGACTGTTTTTGAGTCGGTGTTTCCGACTTTGGTGTCTTTCTCCTCCTTCTTCTCTGCTGTCTTGATTCTTGACTGTGTTGGGCTGTCAATTTTCTCCCTCGTTGTAGCTTCAGATATAACTGTAGTATCAGGCTCTTTGATGCAGCTAGCAGGTGGGCTCTCAACGTTCTTCTTCTTGTTGTCGGCTCCCACGCTGCACATCTTGGCTACAAATCACTAAGGTATTTACTAGTTGTATTGTCTATTCCGTCCTCTATTTGTTGTATTGTCTATTCCGTCCTCTATTTGTTGTATTGTCTATTCCGTCCTCTATTTGTTGTATTGTCTAGTCTGTCCTCTGTTTGTTGTATTGTCTGGTCTGTCCTCTATTAGTTGTATTGTCTATTCCGTCCTCTATTTGTTGTATTGTCTATTCCGTCCTCTATTTATTGTATTGTCTATTCCGTCCTCTATTAGTTGTATTGTCTAGTCTGTCCTCTATTAGTTGTATTGTCTATTCCGTCCTCTATTTGTTGTATTGTCTAGTCTGTCCTCTATTAGTTGTATTGTCTAGTCTGTCCTCTATTTGTTGTATTGTCTAGTCCGTCCACTATTAGTTGTATTGTATAGTCTGTCCTCTATTTGTTGTATTGTCTATTCCGTCCTCTATTAATTGTATTGTCTAGTCTGTCCTCTATTTGTTGTATTGTCTATTCCGTCCTCTATTTGTTGTATTGTCTAGTCTGTCCTCTATTAATTGTATTGTCTAGTCTGTCCTCTATTTGTTGTATTGTCTATTCCGTCCTCTATTTGTTGTATTGTCTAGTCTGTCCTCTATTAATTGTATTGTCTAGTCTGTCCTCTATTAGTTGTATTGTCTATTCCGTCCTCTATTAATTGTATTGTCTAGTCTGTCCTCTATTTGTTGTATTATCTATTCCGTCCTCTATTTGTTGTATTGTCTAGTCTGTCCTCTATTAATTGTATTGTCTAGTCTGTCCTCTATTTGTTGTATTGTCTATTCCGTCCTCTATTTATTGTATTGTCTATTCCGTCCTCTATTAGTTGTATTGTCTAGTCTGTCCTCTATTAGTTGTATTGTCTATTCCGTCCTCTATTTGTTGTATTGTATAGTCTGTCCTCTATTTGTTGTATTGTCTAGTCCGTCCTCTTTTAGTTGAATTGTCTAGTCTGTCCTCTATTAGTTGTATTGTCTAGTCTGTCCTCTGTTTGTAGTTTTGTCTAGTCTGCCCTCTATTTGTTGTATTGTCTAGTCTGTCCTCTATTGGTTGTATTGTCTAGTCCGTCCTCTCTTTGTTGTAATGTCTATTCCGTCCTCTATTTGTTGTATTGTCTAGTCTGTCCTCTATTAGTTGTATTGTCTAGTCTGTGCTCTATTTGTTGTATTGTCTAGTCTGTCCTCTATTCGTTGTATTGTCTATTCCGTCCACTTTGTGTTGTATTGTCTAGTCTGTCCTCTATTAGTTGTATTGTCTATTCCGTCCTCTATTTGTTGTATTGTCTACTCCGTCCTCTATTTGTTGTATTGTCTAGTCTGACCTCTATTTGTTGTATTGTCTAGTCCGTCCTCTATTAGTTGTATTGTCTATTCCGTCCTCTATTAGTTGTACTGTCAAGTCCGTCCTCTAATAGTTGTATTGTCTAGTCCGTCGTCTATTTGTTGTATTGTCTAGTCCGTCCTCTATTAGTTGTATTGTCTAGTCTGTCCTCTATTAGTTGTATTGTCTAGTCTGTCCTCAATTTGTTGTATTGTCTAGTCTGTCCTCTATTTGTTGTATTATCTAGTCGGTCCTCTATTAGTTGTATTGTCTAGTCTGTCCTCTATTTGTTGTATTGTCTATTCCGTCCTCTATTTGTTGTATTGTCTATTCCGTCCTCTATTTGTTGTATTGTCTAGTCTGTCCTCTGTTTGTTGTATTGTCTGGTCTGTCCTCTATTAGTTGTATTGTCTATTCCGTCCTCTATTTGTTGTATTGTCTATTCCGTCCTCTATTTATTGTATTGTCTATTCCGTCCTCTATTAGTTGTATTGTCTAGTCTGTCCTCTATTAGTTGTATTGTCTATTCCGTCCTCTATTTGTTGTATTGTCTAGTCTGTCCTCTATTAGTTGTATTGTCTAGTCTGTCCTCTATTTGTTGTATTGTCTAGTCCGTCCACTATTAGTTGTATTGTATAGTCTGTCCTCTATTTGTTGTATTGTCTATTCCGTCCTCTATTAATTGTATTGTCTAGTCTGTCCTCTATTTGTTGTATTGTCTATTCCGTCCTCTATTTGTTGTATTGTCTAGTCTGTCCTCTATTAATTGTATTGTCTAGTCTGTCCTCTATTTGTTGTATTGTCTATTCCGTCCTCTATTTGTTGTATTGTCTAGTCTGTCCTCTATTAATTGTATTGTCTAGTCTGTCCTCTATTAGTTGTATTGTCTATTCCGTCCTCTATTAATTGTATTGTCTAGTCTGTCCTCTATTTGTTGTATTGTCTATTCCGTCCTCTATTTGTTGTATTGTCTAGTCTGTCCTCTATTAATTGTATTGTCTAGTCTGTCCTCTATTTGTTGTATTGTCTATTCCGTCCTCTATTTATTGTATTGTCTATTCCGTCCTCTATTAGTTGTATTGTCTAGTCTGTCCTCTATTAGTTGTATTGTCTATTCCGTCCTCTATTTGTTGTATTGTATAGTCTGTCCTCTATTTGTTGTATTGTCTAGTCCGTCCTCTTTTATTTGAATTGTCTAGTCTGTCCTCTATTAGTTGTATTGTCTAGTCTGTCCTCTGTTTGTAGTTTTGTCTAGTCCGTCCTCTCTTTGTTGTAATGTCTATTCCGTCCTCTATTTGTTGTATTGTCTAGTCTGTCCTCTATTAGTTGTATTGTCTAGTCTGTGCTTTATTTGTTGTATTGTCTAGTCTGTCCTCTATTCGTTGTATTGTCTATTCCGTCCACTTTGTGTTGTATTGTCTAGTCTGTCCTCTATTAGTTGTATTGTCTATTCCGTCCTCTATTTGTTGTATTGTCTACTCCGTCCTCTATTTGTTGTATTGTCTAGTCTGACCTCTATTTGTTGTATTGTCTAGTCCGTCCTCTATTAGTTGTATTGTCTATTCCGTCCTCTATTAGTTGTATTGTCTAGTCTGTCCTCTATTTGTTGTATTGTCTAGTCTGTCCTCTATTTGTTGTATTGTCTAGTCCGTCCTCTATTTGTTGTATTGTCTAGTCCGTCCTCTATTTTTTGTATTGTCTAGTCTGTTCTCTATTTGTTGTATTGTCTAGTCTGTCCTCTATTTATTGTATTGTCTAGTCCGTCCTCTATTTGTTGTATTGTCTAGTCTGTCCTCTATTAGTTGTATTGTCTAGTCTGTCCTCTATTTGTTGTATTGTCTAGTTCGTCCTCTATTTGTTGTATTGTCTAGTCTGTCCTCTATTAGTTGTATTGTCTAGTCCGTCCTCTATTTGTTGTATTGTCTAGTCCGTCCTCTATTTGTTGTATTGTCTAGTCTGTTCTCTATTTGTTGTATAGTCTAGTCTGTCCTCTATTTGTTGTATTGTCTAGTCCGTCCTCTATTTGTTGTATTGTCTAGTCTGTCCTCTATTAGTTGTATTGTCTATTCCGTCCTCTTTATGTTGTATTGTCTAGTCCGTCCTCTATTTGTTGTATTGTCTAGTCCGTCCTCTATTAGTTGTATTGTCTAGTCTGTCCTCTATTAGTTGTATTGTCTAGTCTGTCGTCTATTCGTTGTATTGTCTAGTCTGTCCTCTATTTGTTGTATTGTCTAGTCCGTCCTCTATTTGTTGTATTGTCTATTCCGTCCTCTATTTTTTGTATTGTCTATTCCGTTCTCTATTTTTTGTATTGTCTATTCTGTCCTCTATTTGTTGTATTGTCTAGTTTGTCCTCTATTCGTTGTATTGTCTAGTCTGTCCTCTATTTGTTGTAGTGTCAAGTCCGTCCTCTATTTGTTGTATTGTCTAGTCGGTCCTCTATTTGTTGTATTGTATAGTCTGTCCTCTATTTGTTGTATTGTCTAGTCCGTCCTCTTTTAGTTGAATTGTCTAGTCTGTCCTCCATTAGTTGTATTTTCTAGTCTGTCCTCTGTTTGTAGTTTTGTCTAGTCTGTCCTCTATTTGTTGTATTGTCTAGTCTGTCCTCTATTGGTTGTATTGTCTAGTCCGTCCTCTATTTGTTGTAATGTCTATTCCGTCCTCTATTTGTTGTATTGTCTAGTCTGTCCTCTATTAGTTGTATTGTCTAGTCTGTCCTCTATTTGTTGTATTGTCTAGTCCGTCTTCTATCTGTTGTATTGTCTAGTCTGTCCTCTATTATTTGTATTGTCTATTCCGTCCTCTATTTGTTGTATTGTCTAGCCTGACCTCTATTTGTTGTATTGTCTAGTCCGTCCTCTATTAGTTGTATTGTCTATTCCGTCCTCTATTAGTTGTACTGTCAAGTCCGTCCTCTAATAGTTGTATTATCTAGTCCGTCGTCTATTTGTTGTATTGTCTAGTCCGTCCTCTATTAGTTGTATTGTCTAGTCTGTCCTCTATTAGTTGTATTGTCTAGTCTGTCCTCTATTTGTTGTATTGTCTAGTCTGTCCTCTATTTGTTGTATTGTTTAGTCCGTCCTCTATTTGTTGTATTGTCTAGTCCGTCCTCTATTTTTTGTATTGTCTAGTCTGTTCTCTATTTGTTGTATTGTCTAGTCTGTCCTCTATTTATTGTATTGTCTAGTCCGTCCTCTATTTGTTGTATTGTCTAGTCTGTCCTCTATTAGTTGTATTGTCTAGTCTGTCCTCTATTTGTTGTATTGTCTAGTTCGTCCTCTATTTGTTGTATTGTCTAGTCTGTCCTCTATTAATTGTATTGTCTAGTCTGTCCTCTATTTGTTGTATTGTCTATTCCGTCCTCTATTTATTGTATTGTCTATTCCGTCCTCTATTAGTTGTATTGTCTAGTCTGTCCTCTATTAGTTGTATTGTCTATTCCGTCCTCTATTTGTTGTATTGTATAGTCTGTCCTCTATTTGTTGTATTGTCTAGTCCGTCCTCTTTTATTTGAATTGTCTAGTCTGTCCTCTATTAGTTGTATTGTCTAGTCTGTCCTCTGTTTGTAGTTTTGTCTAGTCTGCCCTCTATTTGTTGTATTGTCTAGTCTGTCCTCTATTGGTTGTATTGTCTAGTCCGTCCTCTCTTTGTTGTAATGTCTATTCCGTCCTCTATTTGTTGTATTGTCTAGTCTGTCCTCTTTTAGTTGTATTGTCTAGTCTGTGCTTTATTTGTTGTATTGTCTAGTCTGTCCTCTATTCGTTGTATTGTCTATTCCGTCCACTTTGTGTTGTATTGTCTAGTCTGTCCTCTATTAGTTGTATTGTCTATTCCGTCCTCTATTTGTTGTATTGTCTACTCCGTCCTCTATTTGTTGTATTGTCTAGTCTGACCTCTATTTGTTGTATTGTCTAGTCCGTCCTCTATTAGTTGTATTGTCTATTCCGTCCTCTATTAGTTGTATTGTCTAGTCTGTCCTCTATTTGTTGTATTGTCTAGTCTGTCCTCTATTTGTTGTATTGTCTAGTCCGTCCTCTATTTGTTGTATTGTCTAGTCCGTCCTCTATTTTTTGTATTGTCTAGTCTGTTCTCTATTTGTTGTATTGTCTAGTCTGTCCTCTATTTATTGTATTGTCTAGTCCGTCCTCTATTTGTTGTATTGTCTAGTCTGTCCTCTATTAGTTGTATTGTCTAGTCTGTCCTCTATTTGTTGTATTGTCTAGTTCGTCCTCTATTTGTTGTATTGTCTAGTCTGTCCTCTATTAGTTGTATTGTCTAGTCCGTCCTCTATTTGTTGTATTGTCTAGTCCGTCCTCTATTTGTTGTATTGTCTAGTCTGTTCTCTATTTGTTGTATAGTCTAGTCTGTCCTCTATTTGTTGTATTGTCTAGTCCGTCCTCTATTTGTTGTATTGTCTAGTCTGTCCTCTATTAGTTGTATTGTCTATTCCGTCCTCTATATGTTGTATTGTCTAGTCCGTCCTCTATTTGTTGTATTGTCTAGTCCGTCCTCTATTAGTTGTATTGTCTAGTCTGTCCTCTATTAGTTGTATTGTCTAGTCTGTCGTCTATTCGTTGTATTGTCTAGTCTGTCCTCTATTTGTTGTATTGTCTAGTCCGTCCTCTATTTGTTGTATTGTCTATTCCGTCCTCTATTTTTTGTATTGTCTATTCCGTTCTCTATTTTTTGTATTGTCTATTCTGTCCTCTATTTGTTGTATTGTCTAGTTTGTCCTCTATTCGTTGTATTGTCTAGTCTGTCCTCTATTTGTTGTAGTGTCAAGTCCGTCCTCTATTTGTTGTATTGTCTAGTCGGTCCTCTATTTGTTGTATTGTATAGTCTGTCCTCTATTTGTTGTATTGTCTAGTCCGTCCTCTTTTAGTTGAATTGTCTAGTCTGTCCTCCATTAGTTGTATTTTCTAGTCTGTCCTCTGTTTGTAGTTTTGTCTAGTCTGTCCTCTATTTGTTGTATTGTCTAGTCTGTCCTCTATTGGTTGTATTGTCTAGTCCGTCCTCTATTTGTTGTAATGTCTATTCCGTCCTCTATTTGTTGTATTGTCTAGTCTGTCCTCTATTAGTTGTATTGTCTAGTCTGTCCTCTATTTGTTGTATTGTCTAGTCCGTCTTCTATCTGTTGTATTGTCTAGTCTGTCCTCTATTATTTGTATTGTCTATTCCGTCCTCTATTTGTTGTATTGTCTAGCCTGACCTCTATTTGTTGTATTGTCTAGTCCGTCCTCTATTAGTTGTATTGTCTATTCCGTCCTCTATTAGTTGTACTGTCAAGTCCGTCCTCTAATAGTTGTATTATCTAGTCCGTCGTCTATTTGTTGTATTGTCTAGTCCGTCCTCTATTAGTTGTATTGTCTAGTCTGTCCTCTATTAGTTGTATTGTCTAGTCTGTCCTCTATTTGTTGTATTGTCTAGTCTGTCCTCTATTTGTTGTATTGTTTAGTCCGTCCTCTATTTGTTGTATTGTCTAGTCCGTCCTCTATTTTTTGTATTGTCTAGTCTGTTCTCTATTTGTTGTATTGTCTAGTCTGTCCTCTATTTATTGTATTGTCTAGTCCGTCCTCTATTTGTTGTATTGTCTAGTCTGTCCTCTATTAGTTGTATTGTCTAGTCTGTCCTCTATTTGTTGTATTGTCTAGTTCGTCCTCTATTTGTTGTATTGTCTAGTCTGTCCTCTATTAGTTGTATTGTCTAGTCCGTCCTCTATTTGTTGTATTGTCTAGTCCGTCCTCTATTTGTTGTATTGTCTAGTCTGTTCTCTATTTGTTGTATTGTCTAGTCTGTCCTCTATTTGTTGTATTGTCTAGTCCGTCCTCTATTTGTTGTATTGTTTAGTCTGTCGTCTATTAGTTGTATTGTCTAATCCGTCCTCTATTTGTTGTATTGTCTAGTCCGTCCTCTATTAGTTGTATTGTCTATTCCGTCCTCTATTAGTTGTACTGTCTAGTCCGCCCTCTAATCTCTCATTCTCGTATTAATTTCTATGACAGCCGCTCTCCAATCTCGTGAATGTAAGCATTATGTAAATTGTTATATGTGTGTAAACGTTTGCTCTTATATCCATTGAAATCTCTCCTATTTGTACACTTTCTCCACATCGCTTCCACATAGCTCCTCCTGTCCACCACCATCACGTGCCAAGGCGATATCTTGAGCATTCACACGTCCCCATCTCGTATTACCAGTCTCGGATTAGGTTTTCATATAGTCGGTGTGTAGGTCTGTAGTCTTCCCTTGCCTTCAGCCGGGTTGTGCACAGAGAGGCTGTGTGGAAGCGCCAAACCCTGTAAGGCAACATGTCGAGAACAGAAGACTTTGACGTCAGTGAATCCACATCGCTGTCCAGGATGAAAGACTTGGGAGTAAGAATTGGCACGGCCAGGCACGAGAGGTACATCGGAAAAACGAGGCGCCTCGTTAACCAACACAGAACTGGCACTATTAGCCACCGAACTCTGATGCTTATGCTGGGGGTGGGGGGGGGGGGAGGATCTGAGCACCTATGGACCTGTCCGGAGTGCAATGAAGATACCCCAACAGATAACTGATAACTGAACTGATATGAGATAGAAATGAGAGAGGAGAGAAACAGTCGAATTTTGCCTTGAAGACAAACAATGGCTACGGATATCGACTCATATACTCACTGCTAAGATGAAAATGTGGTGTTGGAGGGAAATGGAATGAATACCATTGGCACACAGAAAAACCAATGAGCAAGAGTTAGAAGAAAGAAATGAAAAACCTAAATTGATTAATGAAATTACACACGGTCAATACTATTCTTCCTAAGTGATAATTTTTCTTTCGCATGTTCTTTACAGGACATTGCAGTCAACACCAGCATTTTTCAGCTGCTGTTGATGTCTTGGCAAGTTTTACGTTAAGTAGATTTCCATTGCTTTCTGAACGACTGGCTCACATACCCATGTAAGTAAACAGCGCGACGCGATCCGCTGCTGAATCTCGCACATCTGTGTTTCTTACGATAGTATTCGGAATTACGAACAGTGTCGTTAACACCTTCGCCAGGGAGACTGGCCCTAAGTGATATACCGACAGTAGGCCTATAACCTCAGTTGTCTTCGATAATCTGTTCGAAAACATTCGGTGAAATCCGAAACTGTCCCAAACCAAGGCAAGTCTGTCCATATGAATTAATTTAAATTCAATTAATTCGTTCTAGAAACTCCAAAATACATACCTAAACAAAACAAACAAATTTTATAGAGAATACATATAGTATTTAATACTATTTTTCGGCCCCAGATTTTTCCGAACTGGCACCTTCGCCGTGCCTGTAACACTGTGTATATCAGTGCGCCTCTTGAATGTTTCAACCCACCATCAGCTAACCTTAAAATCACTAAATACATTAACACTCGTCCCGTGAATTTTCTTAATGAGATTGGCACACAACAGTCTGGCGTTTTCACATTTGAAAGTCCGTCCTCTAATAGTTGTATTATCTAGTCCGTCGTCTATTTGTTGTATTGTCTAGTCCGTCCTCTATTAGTTGTATTGTCTAGTCCGTCCTCTATTTTTTGTATTGTCTAGTCTGTTCTCTATTTGTTGTATTGTCTAGTCTGTCCTCTATTTATTGTATTGTCTAGTCCGTCCTCTATTTGTTGTATTGTCTAGTCTGTCCTCTATTAGTTGTATTGTCTAGTCTGTCCTCTATTTGTTGTATTGTCTAGTTCGTCCTCTATTTGTTGTATTGTCTAGTCTGTCCTCTATTAGTTGTATTGTCTAGTCCGTCCTCTATTTGTTGTATTGTCTAGTCCGTCCTCTATTTGTTGTATTGTCTAGTCTGTTCTCTATTTGTTGTATTGTCTAGTCTGTCCTCTATTTGTTGTATTGTCTATTCCGTCCTCTATTTGTTGTATTGTCTAGTCTGTCCTCTATTAGTTGTATTGTCTAGTCTGTCCTCTATTTGTTGTATTGTCTAGTCCGTCTTCTATCTGTTGTATTGTCTAGTCTGTCCTCTATTATTTGTATTGTCTATTCCGTCCTCTATTTGTTGTATTGTCTAGCCTGACCTCTATTTGTTGTATTGTCTAGTCCGTCCTCTATTAGTTGTATTGTCTGTCCTCAAAAAGTTATTCCTGGTACTGACAATAGGGTGATAACACGCCAGTTATTGCAATCAGACATATCGCCTATTTTAGGCAGTTTGAAAATTACACCATCGTTCGACTGTTGTGGTGGGCATTCGCTTTGCCAGATTTCATTGATTAGCTGTAGCTAACGTTGTAAGGTGTTCTCATCTGCTGCTTTGAGCATTTCTCCTGAGATGTCGTCGTCACCAACAGCTTTGTTGTTCTTCTGTTTATTAGAAGGCAGCCAGTCAAATGGTTTGGCCATGCAAGTAGGTTACCAATTAACAGTATACCACAACAAGCAATGATGTACAGACCTGTTTGAAGCAGATGAAGAGGTCAACTACGTAAACGAAGTACGTAGGGAATAACAGAGTCCATGGGAATATCGATACATGAAGTCCATAAGCGGGCACTCTCCCGCTGTTTATACTTCATTTCGACACCACAAGGTACAAGAGGAACATGATGCGATGTGATGAGATGTGATGAGATGTGAGGAGATGTGATGAGATGTGAGGAGATGAGAGGAGATGTGATGAGATGTGATGAGATTAGATGTGATGAGATGTGATGAGATGTGAGGAGATGTGATGAGATGTGATGAGATGTGATGAGATGTGAGGAGATGTGAGGAGATGTGATGAGATGTGATGAGATGTGATGAGATGTGAGGAGATGTGAGGAGATGTGAGGAGATGTGATGAGATGTGATGAGATGTGATGAGATGTGAGGAGATGTGAGGAGATGTGATGAGATGTGAGGAGATGTGATGAGATGTGAGGAGATGTGAGGAGATGTGATGAGATGTGAGGAAATGTGAGGAGATGAGATGTGAGGAGATGTGAGGAGATGAGATGTGAGGAGATGTGATGAGATGTGAGGAGATGTGAGGAGATGTGAGGAGATGTGAGGAGATATGAGGAGATGAGATGTGAGGAGATGTGATGAGATGTGAGGAGATGTGAGGAGATGTGAGGAGATGTGAGGAGATGTGATGAGATGTGAGGAGATGGGATGAGATGTGAGGAGATGTGAGGAGATGAAATGTGAGGAGATGTGAGGAGATGTAAGGAGATGTGAGGAAATGTGATGAGATGTGAGGAGATGTGATGAGATGAGATGAAATGTGAGGAGATGTGAGGAGATATAAGGAGATGAGATGTGAGGAGATGTGATGAGATGTGATGAGATGTGATGAGATGTGAGGAGATGTGAGATGTGAGGAGATGTGAGGAGATGTGATGAGATGTGATGAAATGTGAGGAGATGTGAAAAGATGTGAGGAGATGAGATGAGATGTGATGAGATGTGATGAGATGTGATGAGATGTGAGGAGATGTGATGAGATGTGATGAGACGTGATGAGATGTGAGGAGATGTGATGAGATGTGATGAGATGTGAGGAGGTGAGATGCGATGTGATGAGATGTGAGGAGATGTGAGGAGATGTGAGGAGATGTGAGGAGATGTGATGAGATGTGAGGAGATGTGATGAGATGTGATGAGATGTGAGGAGATGTGAGGAGATGTGATGAGATGTGATGAGATGTGATGAGATGTGAGGAGATGTGATGAGATGTGATGAGATGTGAGGAGATGAGATGCGATGTGATGAGATGTGAGGAGATGTGAGGAGATGTGAGGAGATGTGAGGAGATGTGAGGAGATATGAGGAGATGTGAGGAGATGTGAGGAGATGTGATGAGATGTGAGGAAATGTGAGGAGATGTAATGAGATGAGATGTAATGAGATGTGAGGAGATGTGAGGAGATGTGATGAGATGTGATGAGATGTGATGAGATGTGAGGAGATGTGATGAGATGTGATGAGATGTGAGAAGATGAGATGCGATGTGATGAGATGGGAGTAGATGTGAGGAGATGTGATGAGATGTGATGAGATGTTATGAGATGTGATGAGATGTGAGGAGATGAGATGCGATGTGCTGAGATGTGGTGAGATGTGAGGAGATGTGAGGAGATGTGAGGAGATGTGAGGAGATGAGATGAGATGTGATGAGATGTGATGATATGTGATGAGATGAGAGGCTCTCCAGAGTCGTGGATCAGCTATGTGTTCTTGTATCGACCACGCCATGTGGCCAAACCACCCAAGCTACTTCTCTGCCTTCCCCTTTTTCCTGTTCCTCTCAATCTTGCCAGTTGTTACCAAGTTCCCTAATTCATTTCTTCTTGTAATAATTGTTGACAATATACGTGTAATTTACGTAATCAGTTTACTGTTCTCATTTGCTTCTTGTAGGACTTGGTAATTGTTTTATTTTTCTATCTGCCCATTGTTTTCTTTGCATTTACCTCAGATACCACATTTCCACAGCCACTTCACCCCCCCCCCCCCCCCCCCCGATGTTTTTCAGCTTGTTTGCTCATTGTCTACGTTTCAGGAGGTATATTTCGAGTATCATATATTGTGTTTTACAGACTGTTGACATGGTCTATTCCGTATTCTTCTACGGCATTGGACATTTCTGTTGTGATTTTGTCTGGACCTGGGGTCTTGAAAGTGTTCAATGGTTAAGAGCATTCTGAACCTCCATCCACAGAAGTAATGGTTCTCCATTAATATTCAGAATAACATACTGGTCCTCGTTTGAATCATTATACAATTCTCTCACATAATCTGGCCTTGCATTTATATTCTGATATTTTTCTACTATGATGTTACCATCTTTAGTTTTTAGGCAACCCGTATACGTGTATTTTTGTTTAGTGATGTCATTACTTCTTGTGTGTATTAATTTGGTAATCCTGGTATTGGTTTTCAATTTCCCCTGCAATTGTCCTTAATCCATCTTCATTTTCCTCTTTGCATAATTTCAGAATCATCCCGTTAATCTCTTCATATTATTCATAGTTATTTTAATTATTTCTTCTTCTCCGTGAGTTTTAAGTTGTCTTCCTTCATCCATTTCTTTCTGACAGTTGTAATTGCAGGCTTGCTGACATGAGTTCTTCAGTATTTCCCATTGGTCACTGCCATCATAACACAGAATTTCCAGACTAGCCTATGGATCAAATCCGTGTTTTACCTCTAACGCTAATCTTTTAACTCCTACGTTTTTAGTACACAAAAATAAATTTTTTAGCTTCTTGGTGTAAATTTGACTTTTTAAAATTATATATAACAATTAACTATGCATAGTGCAGAATGCGGCTTAGATGTTAACAAAAAAAAAAAAAAAAAAAAAAAAAAAAACTATGATAATTAGCAGTGGAAAGGAAAGTTCATCAATGAACATGATAGTAAACGCGGACATTCTAGAACAAGTAACACGTTTCTCCTATCTTGAACATATAATAACAGATGATGGCAGAAGTGAAATCGAAATCGAAAAGAGAATATGAATGTCCACAAATGCTTTCAGTAGTATGAAATTAGTATTAATATCTAGAGAGATTAACAACGCATTAAAAATGAGAATTGTCAAATGCTAAGTATATTCAACGCTAGTGTATTGCGCGGAAGCCTGGACATTGAACAAACAATTAGAAAGCCGCATGGAGGCCTGGAGATATGGATATACAGACGAATATGTCGTATTTCATGAAAACAAAAACAATCAAATTTAGGGGATCTAGAAAAAAAAAATGGGAATGAAGATAGAGTTGATGAAATAAA
Source organism: Cepaea hortensis (assembly GCA_963921405.1). Lineage (NCBI taxonomy): Eukaryota > Metazoa > Mollusca > Gastropoda > Stylommatophora > Helicidae > Cepaea > Cepaea hortensis. Next base: position 96,937,688 of record OY992891.1, read on the forward strand.
TAAAGAGGAGGCAAGTGAAATATTTAAGCCACGTTAAAAGACATGATACTCTTATAAAAACCATACTGGAGGGCAAGGTTGAGGGCAAGCGAGAAGAAGAAGAAGAAGAAGAAGAAGAAGAAGAAGAAGAAGAAGAAGAAGAAGAAGAAGAAGAAGAAGAAGAAGAAGAAGAAGAAGAAGAAGAAGAAGAAGAAGAAGAAGAAGAAGATGATGATGTATGAGGAGGGGGGGGGGGGAGACTGAGTCTTAGATGAATATGTCTTTGTTCTACGAAGGTGATCCCATTGAAACTAAAAACCTTAACAATTAGTTGTATAACGGACGTGAACAGTTAGTTGTACAACACAAGTGAACAATTGGTTGTATAACAGACCTGAGTAGTTAGTTGTATAACAGACCTGAGTAGTTAGTTGTATAACGGACATGAACAGTTAGTTGTATGACGGACAGGAACAGTTAGTTGTATGACGGACAGGAACAGTTAGTTGTACAACACAAGTGAACAATTGGTTGTATAACAGACGGGAACAGTTAGTTGTATAACAGACCTGAGTAGTTAGTTGTATAACGGACATGAACAGTTAGTTGTATGACGGACAGGAACAGTTAGTTGTATGACGGACAGGAACAGATAGTTGTATAACATACATGAACAGTTAGTTGTATAACATACGTGAACAGTTAGTTGTATAACATACGTGAACAGTTAGCTGTATAACAGACATGAACAGTTAGTTGTATAACATACATGAACAGTTAGCTGTATAACATACGTGAACAGTTAGTTGTATAACATACGTGAACAGTTAGTTGTATAACATACGTGAACAGTTAGCTGTATAACAGACATGAACAGTTAGCTGTATAACAGACATGAACAGTTAGTTGTATAACATACATGAACAGTTAGTTGTATAACATACATGAACAGTTAGCTGTATAACATACGTGAACAGTTAGTTGTATAACATACGTGAACAGTTAGTTGTATAACATACGTGAACAGTTAGCTGTATAACAGACATGAACAGTTAGTTGTATAACATACGTGAACAGTTAGTTGTATAACATACATGAACAGTTAGCTGTATAACATACGTGAACAGTTAGCTGTATAACATACGTGAACAGTTAGTTGTATGACGGACATGATCAATTAGTTGAATGACCTGTGTGAACAGTTAGTTGTATAATGGACATTAATAGTTAGTTGTATGACAGACATGCACAGTTAGTTGTATAACAGACGTGAACAGTTAGTTGTATAATGGACATTAATAGTTAGTTGTATGACAGACATGAACAGTTAGTTGTATGGCGGACACGAACAGTTAGTTGTATAACAGACATGAACAGTTAGTTGTATAACAGACATGGACAGTTAGTTGTATAACAGACATGATCAGTTAGTTGTATGACAGACATGAACAGTTAGTTGTATGACAGACATGAACAGTTAGTTGTATAACAGACATGGACAGTTAGTTGTATAACAGACATGATCAGTTAGTTGTATAACAGACATGAACAGTTAGCTGTATAACAGACATGATCAGTTAGTTGTATGACAGACATGAACAGTTAGTTGTATAACAGACATGATCAGTTAGTTGTATAACAGACATGATCAGTTAGTTGTATAACAGACATGAACAGTTAGTTGTATAACAGACATGATCAGTTAGTTGTATAACAGACATGAACAGTTAGTTGTATAACAGACTTGAACAGTTAGTTGTATAACAGACATGAACAGTTAGTTGTATAACAGACTTGAACAGTTAGTTGTATAACAGACATGAACAGTTAGCTGTATAACAGACATGGACAGTTAGTTGTATAACAGACATGATCAGTTAGTTGTATAACAGACATGAACAGTTAGTTGTATAACAGACTTGAACAGTTAGTTGTATAACAGACATGAACAGTTAGTTGTATAACAGACATGAACAGTTAGCTGTATAACAGACATGGACAGTTAGTTGTATAACAGACATGATCAGTTAGTTGTATAACAGACATGGACAGTTAGTTGTATAACAGACATGATCAGTTAGTTGTATAACAGACATGATCAGTTAGTTGTATAACAGACTTGAACAGTTAGTTGTATAACAGACATGAACAGTTAGTTGTATAACAGACATGATCAGTTAGTTGTATAACAGACATGGACAGTTAGTTGTATAACAGACATGATCAGTTAGTTGTATAACAGACTTGAACAGTTAGTTGTATAACAGACATGAACAGTTAGCTGTATAACAGACATGGACAGTTAGTTGTATAACAGACATGATCAGTTAGTTGTATAACAGACATGGACAGTTAGTTGTATAACAGACATGATCAGTTAGTTGTATAACAGACATGATCAGTTAGTTGTATAACAGACATGATCAGTTAGTTGTATAACAGACATGGACAGTTAGTTGTATAACAGACATGATCAGTTAGTTGTATAACAGACATGAAGTTAGTTGTATAACAGACTTGAACAGTTAGTTGTATGACGGACATGAACATTTAGTTGTATTACACACATGAACAGTTAGGTATATGGCGGACATAATCAGTTGTATGACGGACGTGAACAGTTGTATGGCGGACATAAACAGTTGTATGACGTACATAAACATGGTTGCTTGCTCTGTGTTTCATGTCAGACAACAATATGAGTGAAGTGCGGACCAGAGTTTTAGACGCAAATGAAGAGCAGAGGTTAATACTCGATGATACACTAAGCAATGAGGCTATCCCATACCGGGAGCAAGTGGTATGTATGTACAACATCAATCTAGCTAGTCATGTCATCCTTATACTTTGACTTTCCATTACAGGGTTAGTCACATATGTTAAATGTTCATTTCGGATGCTGTTATGTGGTTTGAATCTGTGTATTGTGGTCGTCAAACTGTCCGCACATTAGGGTGGCAAGACTGAGATAGATTTGTTGTTGGATGAGCCTTTTCTGCTGCAACTACTGCTGATGTTGTTTTCCTTGTTCTTGTTGTTATTGTTGGTGTTGTCCTCATCGAGGTTGGTATTTTGAATCCTGTCAGTTGATGTTGTTGACAATTGCAACACGGGTAGATTTGGGGACAAATTCGGAGTACGGAGTGCGGGACATATTTAACAATTGTTTATATTTCCCAGTCGACCTAACCTACAATAAGTGTATGTAAATTACTTGGGAAGAAAGGTGTTCGACTTGATTCTATCCACGTGACCCAGGCGGGTGCCCATTGGTTGATACACATTCGGATGTAGCCTTCACATGCGTATTGAGCCTGGGGGTGTGAACAAGGGTTGGTCACTTAATGTTCTAGCAGTACCTCCGTGCTGTTAACAAAAACAATATATTTTCCCTGATGCTTTATGGGCTATATATTTCTTCACATAAATAAACACATATAGTATTGTTTGGCGCGCACAGAAGGAGAATAAAGAAGCAGAGACTAGAAGACGCGATAGACATACCATTTGAAAGCTATAGTTACCGACCGGGATTCGAACCTGTCACCTCCAAATGACGCCAGCGCCTCGCTGCAGGAACAAGTGTACTTCGACGCATGACCAACTAGACACTCCAAAGAAAATGTGTCTTCATTAGTCATGTCTATAATACACATGAACCTACAACTATGGAATACAGACATAATTCGTTTCAAACCATTGAGATAGCACCATAGGTCTCATAATGTATATTAAACCAGCATCCCGGTCGGTAACTATAGCTTTCAAATTTTATGTTGTCTAGTGCATCCTCTAGTCTATACTTCTTTCTTCTCCTTCTGTGAGCGCCAAACAATACTATATGTGTTTATTTATGTGACTGTTTCAGTGGCCTGAACTGGTTCCGAAATTAATTTCTTATATATTCCAGTGTATCGTTAAATGTGGCTGTACATTAATTTGTATCGCTAAAGGTGGATATATATTCCATCATATCGCTAAAAGTTGCAATAACACTGTGTATCCCTAACGATAGCTACATATCCTCTTTAATAGAAGCCTAATTAATCATGATCCATGCACCAACCCACACTATATTTCACGTTACAAGCAATGCTACAACCCACACTATATTTCACGTTACAAGCAATGCTACAACCCACACTATATTTCACGTTACAAGCAATGCTACAACCCACACTATATTTCACGTTACAAGCAATGCTACAACCCACACTATATTTCACGTTACAAGCAATGCTACAACCCACACTATATTTCACGTTACAAGCAATGCTACAACCCACACTATATTTCACGTTACAAGCAATGCTACAACCCACACTATATTTCACGTTACAAGCAATGCTACAACCCACACTATATTTCACGTTACAAGCAATGCTACAACCCACACTATATTTCACGTTACAAGCAATGCTACAACCCACACTATATTTCACGTTACAAGCAATGCTACAACCCACACTATATTTCACGTTACAAGCAATGCTACAACCCACACTATATTTCACGTTACAAGCAATGCTACAACCCACACTATATTTCACGTTACAAGCAATGCTACAACCCACACTATATTTCACGTTACAAGCAATGCTACAACCCACACTATATTTCACGTTACAAGCAATGCTACAACCCACACTATATTTCACGTTACAAGCAATGCTACAACCCACACTATATTTCACGTTACAAGCAATGCTACAACCCACACTATATTTCACGTTACAAGCAATGCTACAACCCACACTATATTTCACGTTACAAGCAATGCTACAACCCACACTATATTTCACGTTACAAGCAATGCTACAACCCACACTATATTTCACGTTATAAGCAATGCTACAACCCACATTATATTTCACGTTACAAGCAATGCTACAACCCACACTATATTTCACGTTACAAGCAATGCTACAACCCACACTATATTTCACGTTACAAGCAATGCTACAACCCACACTATATTTCACGTTACAAGCAATGCTACAACCCACACTATATTTCACGTTACAAGCAATGCTACAACCCACACTATATTTCACGTTACAAGCAATGCTACAACCCACACTAAATTTCACGTTACAAGCAATGCTACAACCCACACTATATTTCACGTTACAAGCAATGCTACAACCCACACTATATTTCATGTTACAAGCAATGCTACAACCCACACTTCTTCTTCTTCTTCTTCGTTCATCCGGAGTTTTTTTTTCGGACGTGATTGCGTTGTGCCTGTTTACAGCAGAGCTGCGTTCTTGCGCCGTTAGGCCGACAAATCCGACTTCTGCGGGCATTTGTTGACCGGGTTAACCTTCCCGGCAACCCACACTATATTTCACGTTACAAGCAATGCTACAACCCACACTAAATTTCACGTTACAAGCAATGCTACAACCCACACTATATTTCACGTTACAAGCAATGCTACAACCCACACTATATTTCACGTTACAAGCAATGCTACAACCCACACTATATTTCACGTTACAAGCAATGCTACAACCCACACTAAATTTCACGTTACAAGCAATGCTACAACACACACTTTATTTGACGTTACAAGCAATGCTACAACCCAAACTAAATTTCACGTTACAAGCAATGCTACAACCCACACTATATTTCACGTTACAAGCAATGCTACAACCCACACTATATTTCACGTCACAATCCATACTACAACCCACACTAAATTTCACGTTACAAGCAATGCTACAACCCACACTATATTTCACGTCACAATCCATACTACAACCCACACTAAATTTCACGTTACAAGCAATGCTACAACCCACACTATATTTCACGTCACAATCCATACTACAATCCACACTAAATTTCACGTTACAAGCAATGCTACAACCCACACTAAATTTCACGTCACAATCCCTACTACAACCCACACTAAATTTCACGTTACAAGCAATGCTACAACCCACACTATATTTCACGTCACAATCCATACTACAACCCACACTATTTCACTATTTCGCGCTACATTCCATGCTACAACCCACACTAAATTTCACGTTACAAGCAATGCTACAACCCAAACTATATTTCACGTCACAATCCATACTACAACCCACACTAAATTTCACGTTACAAGCAATGCTACAACCCACACTATATTTCACGTCACAATCCATACTACAACCCACACTAAATTTCACGTTACAAGCAATGCTACAACCCACACTATATTTCACGTCACAATCCATACTACAACCCACACTAAATTTCACATTACAAGCAATGCTACAACCCACACTATATTTCACGTCACAATCCATACTACAACCCACACTATTTCACTATTTCGCGCTACATTCCATGCTACAACCCACACTAAATTTCACGTTACAAGCAATGCTACAACCCACACTATATTTCAAGTCACAATCCATACTAAACCCACACTAAATTTCACGTCACAAGCAATGCTACAACCCACACTATATTTCACGTCACAATCCATACTACAACCCACACTAAATTTCACGTTACAAGCAATGCTACAACCCACACTATATTTCACGTCACAATCCATACTACAACCCACACTAAATTTCACGTTACAAGCAATGCTACAACCCACACTATATTTCACGTCACAATCCATACTACAACCCACACTAAATTTCACGTTACAAGCAATGCTACAACCCACACTATATTTCACGTCACAATCCATACTACAACCCACACTATTTCACTATTTCGCGTTACATTCCATGCTACAACCTACACTAAATTTCACGTTACAAGCCATGCCACAACTTTCATTATATTTCACGCTACAATCCATTCTACAACCCTGTGGGGTTATTAATGAATGAGATAGGGGATGAAAACCCAAATTCTAACAGCCAACTGTATAAGAAACTTGAAATAGCTCAATAAGACTTTCTAGGGGCATAGACTAATTATAAAGTGATGTTTCCTAATAGCAGTCATTGGAGCACTGGCAATTTACCGAACCTTCGAGAGGATAGCACTCACTCTTTGTAAACCGAGGGTTCGTGCGATTATCCATCCCACCCTCACCTCAATAATAATGTTGTCCCTGGACTAATATCCAGGAGAACACACATGCAAAAACTCAAACACCAAATATCAAGTAAATAAACAACTCTAAAATACAACAAATAACATTCTGTTGGAATAACCTGGGGAAAGGGAAAAGAGTGTGCTTGTTCATGTAACATGGTATAATGATACTCAACAATAATAAAAAGGACAACAACATTCCCATATGTCAACAACCTGACTTCATGCGAACCCTTCATTCACCCCTCGAAATCATAAACACATCGTTGGGTGAATGGACATTTCAAAATCATGTTTAATAACATCTTAGACATATCGCTCTCTGAGCAAACACAGTTAATCATTATTCAATCTTAATAGATTATCATGGATTAAGTGTAACTATGCTCTCTCTGCCGGTCTCTCTGGCTGTGGGGTTATAACACTTTCTCTCTGTAATCCCGTTTATCACGCAGAGTCTCACAGCGGAGCGAGAACTGAGGTGGTTCGACCCCCGCTCGTGACTTGCGGATACTGAGCCGGCCGCTCAGAAAGCAATGGCAAACTACTGAGCGTAATCTTGCCAAGAGATCAACAGACAGCTGAAAGATGCTGCTGTTGACAGCTAAGTCCTGTAAAGGATATGCTAAAAAAAAAAAAAAAAAATGCTCTCTCTAAAACTCTACACCGTAGGGGAAAACACAGATGTCTTGTCACACCGACTGTCAGTCTCCGTCTGACTCAATTCACATGTCCAGTCCAGTTTCTCGTCCCCTTCTCTCGTGCGGTTAGCTGTGCGGCGTGCTGGCACACTTACCACGTTTGTCCAGTTGTCCAGTCCTGGTCCTACAGCTATACTAGAGTTCAGCCTGTTTACGGGTAATCCCAGTGCTTACGGTACTCTGTCTTATTACGGGAGTGAATCCCGTCCCGTCCTAGTTATGTCCTAGCTATGACACATGCGTGTTCTGTCTAGGTCGGGTCCTCACACCTGTTTGGATTACTACCTCCTCCTACTGTCTCTCTCTGTGTATACTCTTGTATCGAGTCCCTCTGATGTCCTGTCTTTGTCCTTTACTTTCCTCTGTCCTTGTCCTACTAATATCTATGTCTATTCTACTACTATCTCTGTCTCTCCCAGCACTCTGACACCATACAAGATATGACAATAATATCTAATTAATTAACTGCCCATATGTTGTCTTGAAGAAGGAATGAAATTAACACCTTCCTAGCTCCAATGTTTGAACTACACAAATAAGCGTCAGCGCTTCAACAACACCTATAAATGTCCATTGTTTCACTCTGATGTTGGACAACAGGATGCCTTCATCCGACATACAGGACTTTGCGTTGGAGCTCAAGCCAATGAACAAAAGCAAGCAAGCACTACACATATAAATGTCCTTAGTGCTAAAGTTCATTGTCAAATATGAGTCACAAATGGAGTTACTGGGTTCAGAATCCTGTGGGTGTTGGCACGGGGGAAACATAAAAATAATACTAAAAGTGGCCTAGAGGCGTTTATCATGCTGGGGTTGATGTTCGCACAATGGAGAGGCCAGTGATTATTAATGGTAAATCTCTCTTTCTGCATTGGAAAAGCATTCTCCAAACATAGACATTTTCAGCCCAATGAAGATACCACTGTTCCCTGTAGACAGTATGTGCCAAACACTATAGTTATACCCGTAGAAACAAGTGCAAATGTAAAGATAACAATCACCAAACATTAACAACAGCAAAGAAGCAAGAGAGAGAGAGAGAGAGAGAGAGAGAGAGAGAGAGAGAGAGAGAGAGAGAGAGAGAGAGAGAGAGAGAGAGAGAGAGAAGGTGAAGTGGTTATGGCACCTCAACATCTGATGCAGTCCCTCACTGCCTATATCGACATGATATGTCTTCTCTGACTCCTGCTTTATGGAGGAGAATCATTCTCGTTCTTTCAAGGCTCCAGTGCCGAGAATACCTGGTGGACATCAGCAAATGTGATGCCATTTCTCCGTCTTGGCAGTGCTTCTCTTTCCCATACAAAGGTATAGGTAACCTACCATCACATGTGTACATATCTATATAAACTCATCATTGATTCTCCCTACATGAACACACATATTAAGAAACATAGTCTCCTCTGAATATAGATACACAGAAACCATAAAAGATTCCCAGAAAAGTTTCATCTATAAAAACTACAGGTGATATTATAGAACAGCCTCATGTTAGTTCCTGGAAAACATAACTACACTGGAAACTCTGTACGACTAGAGGAAGTGAAGTTCATCTCTCGTATATCGTATAAACAGAACTAGAATAAAGTTTAGTCACTATCTCCCTAAGTTGAATAAATAATCACATATTCTCTTCCATAGTTAGTTAGTTAGTTAGTTAGTTAGTCAGTCAGTCAGTCAGTCAGTCAGTCAGTCAGTCAGTTAGTTAGTAAGGTAGATAGTTAGTTAGTTATTTAGTTAGTTAGTTAATTAGTTAGTTAGTTAGTTAGTTAGTTAATTAGTTAGTTAGTTAGTCGACAGATCATCCTCATTGCACATCGAACCATTAAGTCCATAAGTACTCGGATCCGCTCTTCAGCAAATGCCGGAGCGTGTAGCGGCTAACGACACCAGTTCTGTGTTGGTTTATCAATCTTCTTTGGGTTCCTGCGTAGTGTTCTTGTTTGGCCACCCCTCTTTTAATTTGCTGTTCTCGCAGTCTGACCATAGTTGTAGATTCACAGTCATCACTTGGTTCTTGCAAAATTCTTACTTCTCGTAGAGCTTTCAGAATGTCAGCCTGGTCCATGGTGCGTCCACCCTCCACATAAGCCTTACCTGCGAGCTTGTCAGCCCGCTCATTTCCGTGTCCTCATGCATGCCCTGGCACGAAGATGAAACTAATCTTTGCCAGCCGAGACTGCTCCAGAGACAGCAACCACTCTCTTCGGATCCACCCCATCTCTACCCTCTTGAGCATGCTCATTGTGTCGCTAAGGAAACATGCCCTAGTGAATGTCTGTGTCTCGAGCCATGTAATTGCTTTACTTACTGCCATGGCTTCCATAGTCAGGCTACTTGTGGTCTCAACAAAAGTTCTCCTTCACAATTCTCTCTCCGGCCTGAGCCGTAGAGACCCATGAGCTTCTCACATGACGGACGACCGACCCATCTGTGATCATGACAGCATCACCGTCTAACGAATTCTCGAAAATCAACGCTTGTACTTCCGCCTCCACAGCAGCAGGATTTTCTTGTCTGCATTTTCTGTCTAGTTTATGGGAATGTCCCGAATGCTGTGATGTCTGTTCCTAAATCAATAAATAAATCAATCAATCAATCAATCGATCAATCTGTCTAGTTGGGTGCAAACTGAAAAGGACGTACATAAATATGTTGGCACTTCCATCCACTCCTCGCCAGGTTCTAAGACCTTAAGTGAACACACCTGTTGAAGAATGTCTTCGGCTTGACCCTTCCACGACCTTCCTCTTTTTAACCTGCCGCCCTTCACCTTCATAATTTCACTATGCAGTGGATGTTGTGTGTTTGCGTTAACTTTGAGGTCGGCACGTGCTCGGCAAATTTGTATTCTGTCTTCAATGGTCGGAAAATCAAGAAGGTAGCGCATCGCCCTGCATGCTGTATCTCTTGTACATGCAAGAATAATGTGCATAGCTTCGTTGTGTATCATTTCCATCCTTATTATCTGCTTACGGCTGAGAGTCAATATCGCCATCGCTTACTCCAAAACAGACATGACCAGCCCTCGTACAGACGACATAGATGGCGCTGCTCACAGTTTGCCGCCGTCATCACGCGCATCGCAGCCAAACCCCGCTTGGCCTTTGTTATAACCTCGTATGTGTGCTCATTATAAGCAAGGCTTCGATCAAAACGTATTCCCATGTAATTCATTGCATGCGTTCTTTCAACAGTCTCTGAATACAGATTTACAGTTGGTCTTCGTGTGTTGACAATATGATTATTCAACGAGAACCAAGTCACTGTTGCTTTGTTGGGTTGACCATTGCTCCAGCTTCAACACACCAAGTACTCATGCGATTGAGTTCGGTTTGTAGTTCTACGGCAACCTGATCTCTATCTTTACCCTGACGTTACTCTAAAACTTCGAAGGCATATGACAATGTCCTCCTCAGTCCATTGATTTGCACACTGGTGATTCTCACAGTGTAGGCGTTGAACAGCACCAGAGATAATAGTGATCCCTGTGGTAGGCCAGGGTATATTGTTGTTGGTTCCGAAGTCCAACTGCCACATCTAAAAATTACTTTCCGTTCTAAGAGGGCTGCAGCGATCCAAGTAAGGAGGAAAGGACTTATCTTGAGTTCAAGAAGCTGAAACATTAAAAAATCCAATGTGTCTCTGTTGTACGCATCCTCAAAGGTTTCAATGCCCGAGTGAAAATCTTCATAGACATCATGGGCAAAAACTGCTGCATTGGTCCAGGTTTCTCTTTTTGGGCGGTACCCACCCAGGGTAGGTGGGAAAACACCTTGCTTCTCTAGCTGGCTTGATATTTTTCTGGCAATATATTCTCCAGCAGTTTGACTATTGTATTCTGCATGGTTATTACTCGATATACTTGAATTTTTGTGTGGTCTTTGACAGGCTTCGGCAACGGAATCAGCTGTATAACCAATCCTCCTTGATGCTAGCACTCTCTATACTGTGGTTGTACATGTCTGCTAGTTTCTCTAGATCGTTGTCGGTACACCAATTGATGTCCTCGTATCTTATTCCATCTGGCCCTGGAGCGCTGTTTTTTTTCCTCTTTACCGTCGAAGCACATCCTTGATTTCTTTCACTGTCACTGTGTCTTCATCCGAAATGTTCTGGATCTTGCACCTGTCTGAGGTTACCTCCTGGGCAAGATTTTTGCCTCTTATGTCAGGCTGGTTGCTCTGCTCTAGATAGCGTTCGAAGAGGGCTTTGCCCTTGTCCTCGTCAGTCCTCTGCCAGATGAGGTCAGCACCTGGGAAGTCAGAAATTCTCTTATTCTTGACTACCCCACTCATGCTTTTATGTAGCCACCAGAACAATTTCAGTGACTTGTCTGTCCTTACTCTTGACATACCTCTATCCATTTTTCACTTTTGACCACCTTAACCAGTATTTGAAATTGCTTACTTTTGTGTGCATCTATCTTTCAAAGTGCATGCAGGGACTAGGATGGACAACTCTTTTTTTCTTGGCGATTTGCCATTTCCTTACAGCACTACGCTTATCCACCCAGGCCTTCTCCACCTCAAAATTCCACCACGGTGGCTGCTCCAAGCTGTTTTTCCTGCCATGCGTCATTCTGCACTTGTAGTGTCTTATTTTACTCACCACATCTTGCCCTAGACCGTCACATTGGAAAGTCTTGAACGTTGACTTGTGCTGCCTGCTTCTGCCTTTCTCAACCAATATGCTGCAAGGGTGGTGGTCACTGTCGTAGTACCCATGGACACCCCATCTGCACATTGTAGTGAATGAAGGAGAAACCAGTGCCAGATCAATAGCACTGTCCTCATCACCCGGACGGCTTGCTGTCCTGGTTACACAGGCACTTTTGATACAAACCAGGTCAATGGTTTCAAGTGCAGTCTCGAGCTCCTCCCCCTGTGTGTTGGAGGAAATGTTTCCCCGTGATCTGTCTTTAGCGTTGAAATCGCCACAGAAAATAACATTTCTATCGTGATCTAATATGTCACTTAAGTACTGCCACTTCTGGGAATCCAGACTCGCGTTACTGGCATAAACATTAACCAACACGAATGGTAGATCGAATTGAACTCTTACCACCTGTATTTGTATGTCGTCATTGTCCCAGCTGAACATATCTAGCTCTGACGCCACGATGCTGTCGGAAATGAGAATCGCCATTCCCAGATTTCGCCTGTTGTAGAAGCATTTGAAGCAGAATTTGGAGTAACTGATCACCCGGTCTCGTCTCCTGCAGCGATGTCGTTCCTATATACCAGGTTTTCTAGAATAGGACCCTGTCGTTTAACGCTGGCACAGTTCCAATATACAATACAGGTATTCCTGAGGCCCAGAAAGTCACACTTGAGTCTAAAATGTCTTGCCCCCCCCCCAACTCGTATGCCTAGCCATTTGCGGCCGCTCCGCCTTCCACGTCGCCTAGTTGAACGTACGGAGCAAACACGTTGTTCCGCCATTTTGAAAAAAAAAACTAAAACCATAGAAATACACACGCTGCGAAAATTCACTAAAGGATTGCTTCGCTCAATGCATGAACTCCGCAGCATCTGCGCAGATCTTGAGTAGAATCTCCTTGTTTTACATCCTGGCACACTAATTACATGCAAGAGATGAAAAATTCCATCTCCTACGAGAAAAATGGAACGGTCTCAAAATAACACAACCGTCCGCTGCCAGTTTAAACGGAACTCTCCTCTTTAGATTACATACTATAACTTCATACAGTAACTCTACTATAACTTCAGATGTACTTATTCTTAAGTTAACTATGGGTTCCAAATTACCATAAGGCATCATGAACATTAACTAAAACACAACACCACAACAACAACACCACAACAACAACAGCCACCTGACCAACAGGTCTGGTTTCGTCAGTTCCTCTCTAGTGACTGCACCTCAACATACAACTTCTGCTAGCATCTGCCGAGTTCACCTTATTATCATATATTATGTTAATGAATGCCCTTGTGCCGCTTACAATAGTAGGCCACCATTTCTGCGCCAACTTGACGTCACTCTGCGTGGTTGTTGTTGATCTTCTTGGAATTGTGGAACAGGGGAACTAATTTTAAACAAGAGGAATAATTTTTCCGGTTGTAGACCTTGTCACTTGCCAAGCGGTGATTCTCCTTGACACTATCTTAGACTTAGACTAACATCTGTTGGGATGGTCTAATTCCGCCATCTCGCCTGTGATAAAACGCCAGGTGTCCCTGTTGCCAATTTCAAAAGCAGACAAGTTCTATCTTTAGCTGCAGTTTTGTTATGTTTAGAAAACAGGGTGAGTCATGCCCTAAGATAGAGACAGACATGGTCCTTGTATCTTGTTTTTCAGTATGTTTCTGGCTGAACAGAATATATTTATGTTACAAACCCAGACTATAATTCATTCTACAATCCCTGTTACAGCCCACACTATATTTCACATTACAATAAATGCTACAACCACACAATATTTCACGCTACCATCCATACTACAAACTTCTCGTGTGCACATGTACAGTCATTCAACTGATGCCACGTCGCTAACTGACACTCATTATACCACATCGCTATCTCGCTAACACACATGATACCAGATTGCTATCTCGATGACACTCATGATGCTACGTCTCTGTCTCACTGACACTCAGGATGCCATGTCGATATCTCACTGACACTCATACCACGTCGCTCTCTCACTGACACTCATGATACCACGTCTCTGTCTCACTGACACTCATGATGCCACGTCTCTGTCTCACTGACACTAATGATGCCACATCTCTATCTCACTGACACTCATGATGCCACATCTCTATCTCACTGACACTCATGATGCCACATCTCTATCTCACTGACACTCATGATGCCACATCTCTATCTCACTGAAACTCATGATACCACGTCGCTATATCGCTGACACTCATGATACCACGTCGCTATCTCACTGACACTCATGATACCACGTCGCTATCTCACTGACACTTCATGATACCACCTCGCTATCTGGATGTGCTGCTGATGTCTGGCATAAATAATCAATAACTCATATTATCAGTGCCACGAAGAACAGGCCATGTCCTTATAGCACACTCCAATCAACCCCAGCATTTATTGACTATTTTTGTGTGTGCTCGATCGCTCCTCTTGAACTCAATCACAGTTTGCACGATTTACTTCTAGTAGGAGTGGACTTAATTTTTCCCGTGAATTAGCTTTCCCTATTACTAGTGTCCCTCGCCATCGGGCGAACCCACTCCGACCTCAGAGGTAGACTGTTTTTGAGTGACTTGGTAATGTTAGTTTTGTAGTTTAGCCATTGCTCCCTGAACGGAAAAGTCCTATACCATCGGCAATCCCCGCAATGCAGTCTGCTTCCACATCGATGGCAGATGAAGCCAAGCCCTCGACTCGGTACCACAGGAAATTGTAACACGCTATTTCGCGACCCCTAAGCTACAGTGCCTGTTCGTATAAAAAGAATAAGTGATAGCAAACGTACATTCCTACCCTCAGGTGAATTCCTACCCTCACGTGCATTCCTACTCTCACGTGCATTCCTACCCTCACGTGCATTCCTACCCTCACGTGCATTCCTACCCTCACGTGCATTCCTACCCTCACGTGCATTCCTACCCTCACGTGCATTCCTACCCTCACGTGCATTCCTACCCTCAGGTGAATTCCTACCCTCACGTGCATTCCTACCCTCACGTGCATTCCTACCCTCACGTGCATTCCTACCCTGAAATGCTGCTTACACTCTCTTCTCGTCTCTGTCTTCGACGGCATCAATGTGTCAGTCCTACCCGATACTAGCATCCCTGTCTGAATCTATCTTTATTATTTCTATCCGTCTTTATGATTATTCGTAATAATGTTCTTGCCCTTTCTATTTATTATTGTAGAGGACTCACAGAGCTTGCTGAGGAAGGTAGAAATATGTATGCTTTGTGAATGCTGTAATACAGAAAATATAGGGAGCTGTTGGATTTTTCCCCCAGGACATGCTGGAGTGGTGGGAAACGTGTAGGCAGACAGATTGGCTGGGTCTGCACTATTGGGTGGGGTAGGATATTACTGCATGATAAGGCAGGTGTAGTTATGGTTCTTTGGGATAGTGTGGAAAGTAAGTAAACAGATAACACATCATAGCCTAAAGACAAAGGTTCGTCTCAGAGAGTGACCTGAGGATCAGGCCGACACGCAGGACTCCGAGGAAAGGTTAGACAGACACATAACCATCCTGCAGTTGGTATCATTACTGGTGGGGCGCTTCGCTGGCTGTTGAACATGAGGATGGAGCACGTATGGGAATGATCTGAGTGCTGTGACGACGGTTCTGGACTCACTACATCTATTTATCTGTGTTACAAGACGATGTGGCAGTTGTTGGTGTGTTTGCTGTTCGCACCCGCTCACAAACCCGACATATTATTTATGCCGTTAAGACACATGTGATTCTTAAACATTCGTATATTCAAATGTGTTGTTCTGCAGCCCAGGTGGTCCACGGCACCAATGCCGGTGGCCAGGGATCGAAACTTTAAGAGCCAGAAAGTGGTCAGTTTAAACGCCGTGAATTTTGACTTGGTTCTGGGCGAGATACCTGCAGCGATGGTGATGTTCTACAGGCCTTGCGAGAGCAGCTTCAAGAAATACCAGGATACTTTCTCACAGGTAACACTCACGCACACGCACGCGCGCGCGCACACACACGCGCACATACGCGCACAAGTATCGCTACCATCTTGCCACACATGCATCCACATAATCATGCATATTCATTTATTCTCTATACAGTAAATGTTATATATGTCTATCTGTGAGCCTGTAGGAAGGTGGGTTTGTCTCTTTCGATCTTTGTCAGTAGTTCTCTCCCATTTCTTCACCCTTTGCCCTTAGTTCTGCCGAAGTTAGTTTAGGAGTGGCCATAGTTCAGAGAGGTAACTCAGCAGATAGAGTATAGATTATCTCTAAACAAATATATAGATAATGACCAAATACAATTAATCTATATATTTTATAACACACCACACAACACAACACAATCACTCAGTGACAAGAGTAGAATCAGGACCACAGACTTATGCAGACGTGTGAAGTGTGAACAGGTAAGACCCTTAACCCCTATCCACATTCACTCTAGCTGGATTCTCACTAATAGGATATCTCCATCCTCTAACTAAAGATCCCGTGTCAAAAGATCCCGTGTTACGAAAGATCCCGCTGTCCAAAGATCATGTTTACGAACCCCCAATAAATGTCGTGTGTAAAGAATGAATGCCGTAGTATTTATATTAGTATATATTTAGTTGTTTTAGTAGTCACTGGTTTTAAAGATTCCCCATATTAACACCACAATCTGAATGTTCTAGGTATTTCTATAAATTTGTATGAATGTTCCTGGTATCAGTAGTGTATATATACAATGTTCTGACTGTTCAGTGATACAACTATCACTTGCTAAACATAAATCTCATCAGCATGTCTTGCTCAGCAGAAGCCAGGTTCCCGCAACCAACTTGGGTATAAGCCCAATGTAGCGGCCTCTCAGCAACTTCTGTTTTAAAATTCTGAGCCATCATCTTCTAAATTGTGTTCTAGCTTCACTGTTGAATATCATAGCACACCTATATGGACCTGTAAATGGAACCTGTAGAATAGAGAATACTATGGTGAGGGCAACTCAATCCTGGCCGGAATTAGGTGAGTGTAGGCCAATATCAGCACTCAGATCTATAACAGAGATCCGATCTCTGTCATACGGCCAAATAACTCATCACATGATTTGAGACATGGCAACACCAGGAAAGAATAAAGGAACGGGTAGAAACCCTGCAGATGCCCTACTGGAAGATCCTACCATTTCACATTCCTCTCCTCCCTCCCAACCATCCTCAATCTCTCTAATTATTATCCCACTACATTGTCCTCAACTCCCTGAGTAAAATGATATATCACACAAGCTAGTTGAAGCCACAAAATGGGATACTAGTGCCGACGCTCCTATGATACTTTCTAGCACCGCACGTATAGAACATTCTATCACTAATCATAATACATTATATCACCACACCTATAATACATTATATCACAGCACAGTACTGTACTCTATTCCTAATCATATGATTAATAAACTACCATATGCCTATTCCGGTTGCTAATTGAAACTAGGCAATCACAGACTGGATCTATGTCCGCCGATAAATATCAACAATTTTACACCCTAGTTTCTTTCGTTGAACACAACTCGGAAAACTGCACCGATCTTTCCAACCTTTCGAATTCTTGACCGACTAACTCCACTTGTTTACCGCAACGCTTTTTATATTGGGCTGGAGTGACGTCACCAAAAAGTCTAGACTTTGATCCGTCCAGAATCTGGTTTCCTCCTCCTGTTCTAGACTAACTGGAGTCAATCCGCCGTCAAATTTACTTTCATTTGGGGAAATTCTTTGTCCCGTACATCAATAGTTCAGTCTGTCTGTGAACCATAGAATTCCCCACATCACATAATCCATCCCGCGTCTGTACAGACTTTCCGTCTAGCACTTCAACGGCTACTACCGCCTTGGCAGACATTTGGCGATGTTTTTCGTTTCTCGAACAACCCTAATCATAAAGATTCGCCGACTGTGTGTAGACATTTTGACGCGACGTATTCTGTTTCTAATTTAGAAATGCCGATCGTGTGTAGACAGTTTTAACGAAGTATTTTTCTCAGTCTGTACAACATCAAAGGGTCGGTTATTTTTGCAGACTAATGTCGGGTCTTGTTTGTCATCGATCGCAACTAACAAGTTTATTTTCCGTGACATAGGCCCCCTCCTAAGAGAGTAGTCCGCAACAACTCTTTCTTCTTGGAGGTTCGATCCAGATGATCTATTCCTCTTCTTCCGGAGCTGGATGTCTAGACAGGAAATCAGCCAGAACATTTTCCTTCCCAGGTATATACTCCACTGTAAAGTGGTATGGCTGAAGTAGCAACGACCACCGCATCAAACGGGCGTTGAGCTTCTGAGAAGTGGCCAGGAACATCAAGGGTTGATGATCCGACTGAACTCGAAACTGAACTCCATACAAATATGGCTGGAATTTTTGCACGGCCCATACGAGAGACAAACACTCTTTCTCGGCGGTCGAATAATTCCTCTCAGCCTTGAGAATTTTCTGGCTTGCGTATGCCACTGGTTTCAAAACCGAAGCATCATCTTTTCCTTCCTGTAACAGAGCTGCCCCAATCCCAATCCCACTTGCATCCGTTCTCAACAATAATGGTTTGGAAAGGTCCGGGAGCTGTAACACAGGTTTGCTGACCAAGGATTCCTTCAACTGACTGTAGGCACTCTCGCATTCCGGTGTCCAAACAATTTGGTCCGGGAATCCCGTTTTCAAGTTTTCGGTTAATGGAGCTCCCAGTTCAGTGAAATGTGGGATAAATTTGTGGTAGAACCCACACAACGAGAGAAAAGATCGCACATCCTTCTTCGTTTTTGGCGTTGGAGCACATCTGATTTTCTCTAGGTTCTTTTCTTCTGGGACAATGTGTCCTGGAGTGATGGTGTGACCTAGAAATTCCAGAGTCTGGTAACCAATCATACACTTGGTTGGGCGAGCAGTAAACCCTGCTTCCTTGAGCCTATTGAAAACTCTTTCCAAGGAGCGTAAATGGTCATCCAAGCTGTAACTGGAAATCAGAATATCATCCACGACTGAGATGATGGACGGATCCTGTAAAGGATCAAGTAAAGTCCTCATCATGCGAGTAAACACACTAGGTGCATTGCTGAGTCCAAAGGGCATGACCTTGAATTCATAATGTCCACTGGGGGTACTGAAAGCCAGCAGTGGTCGACCCTCTAGTTTGACTGGAATCTGATAATACCCTCGAATCAGATCCACCTTTGAGAAATACCTTGCCTTATGGAGCCTCGCGAATAACTGAGTTGGATTCGGCAAAGGTTCCACCTGAAATTGTGTATGATTGTTCAGAAGTCGGTAGTCTATACACAACCGGTGTTCTCCACTTGGTTTTCGCAACAAAACTACCCCCGCATTGTATGGGGATGTGGATGGCGCAATGACGTCATCCTCCAGCAGTTTCTGTATTTCCTCCTCCAGGGCCTTTTCTTTAGAGAATGGCACTGGGTAAACCTTTTGGCGAACAGGCTCTTGAGTGGTCAAAGTCATCTCGAACTCCATCAACCTCGTTCGTCCTGGTTTATCAGTCAGTATCTCCTTATGAGACTCGAGAACCTGGGTTATCTTTTCCCTCTCCTGGGAAGTCAGATCAGGGTTCACCTGCACATCCTTGTAGGTTTCCTGGTGTACCAGGGGGTATTCCCTGCCCTCGTTGGTTCCCATTTCAGTCTCCACTGCAACTGCCATTGCCATGAGTTGAGCAGCTTTGTCTCCGGATCTCTTCTCGTATTTCCGCAAGAGATTGATATGGAAAATCTTCGACTTTCCCCGGATCCGGATTTGATAGTTGGTCCTGGATATCACCCTTTCCACGGGAAATGGTCCTTGCCAACTTATCTCCAGTTTGTTGTTTCCCGTTGGGAGTAGCAACAATACTTTGTCTCCCACCTCTAGAGATCTGTCTTTAGACCTACGGTTTTAGTAAGCCGCATGTCTTTTTCTGGCCTTTTTCAAGTTTTGATTTGCCATAGTCCATCCCTTGTGAAGTTTTTCTTTCAGTTCCTCCACATATTTGTAAGAAGAGATCACTTCTTTTGACGTCCCCTCTTTAGTCCAACTCCTCAACATGGCTTCCAACGGTCCCTTAATTGGACGTCCAAACAGCAACGTAGCGGGTGGTAGTCCTGTTGAGCCATGAGGAACTTCCCGATAAGCAAAAAGTGCTGCTGGGATATATTCATCCCACCTATCAGGTTTTTCCTGTGCCAGTTTCCTGAGCATTGTCATCAACGTGCCGTTGAAACGCTCTACTTGTCCATTGGCTTGAGGGTGGTAAGGGCTGGTATGGATATGGTTAGAGTGGAACACCCTAAATACCTCCTCCATAAGTTTTCCACAAAACTGGGACCCATTGTCCGTAAGTATTTGATCCGGAAAGCCTAATCTTGTAAAGGCCTCCATAAGTGCGTCCGCCACTCTTTTCGAGTCAATTGTGGTCAACGGTATGGCTTCACCCCACATTGTACAGCAATCCACCATGGTGAGTATGTACATGTTCCTCTTCCTAGTCATAGGAAGTGGACCCACGATATCTATGGCTACCCTCTCGAAAGGAGAGTTCATGATGGGCATTTCACCCAAGACCACCGGCGCTGTCCAGTGTTTCGGTGCCACCCTCTGGCACTCAGGGCATGACTTCATATACCGACGCACATCACCTGTCATTCCCGGTCAATAGTAATGGCAGGAAATTCGCTGCATCGTTGCGGCAATACCCATATGCCCACTGAATGAAATGGTATGCCCCATATGAAGAATCTGGGAACGGTGGGCCTTCGGGACCACCAACTAACCATGTAGGTTGCCTCCCCTTCCGGCTCTCCTGCAGAGTATCCTATTCTTCATATAGTACTGCCCCGTTTGGGTGGATCAGCACTTTTCTGCAGCTTTTTGTAGCAAGGACGTAAAGTAGCATCCTCATTCTGGGCAGTTCGCAACTCCCCTGGCAGTGGGTTAGTCACATTTGCTTCTGCCTCATCCGTTCTCGTCTGAGAGCGAGTCTGTATTGCTCCCATATGGATTGGCTCCCTGGGCATTCCCACAAAGACATACCGGCAACCGAGGATTACGGGGAAAATGGGATCGGTCAACACGGCGGCCTTGATGGTGCCGGTGACATATCTTGACCGAATCTCCACTCTGGCAATGGGCAATTTCATGGCTACAGCACTCTTCTGTGCAGGCTGTATCTCCATGGTCTCACCTGTGAATTGTTCTGGATGTACCAGATCCGCAGAAATCACGGCCTCCCCGTCCAGTCCTGTGTCGTACAAACACTCCACTTGACGACCGTTAACCTCTACCAATTCCACTACAGGTGGTTTTTCCTGGTCTGGAGTCTCTCCCTAGGCCTCGACCTGTTCGGTGGGCTCCACCTTAGGTTTCCCGGGGCACACGATGAATTGAGAGTCTCCTGACTTTCCCCTGCAGTCAATAGCATTGTGCGTATTCGACCTGCTGTGTTTGCACCATTTTCCTGTCCTAGATTTTCTAGTGCCGGACTTTAGTGAGCTCTCCTGCTGGCGAGCTTCCTTGTCGACCTTGGCATTTTCAGTGATCACCTGCTGTGCAGTCACTTGACATGCCGCGAAGTGAGGGTCTTAGGCTTCGATTTGCAATCCTTCGTATTGTGAGAAGGTGACTTACAAATCGAACACCACTTCTCCGACCATGGTCGTTTTTGTGTAAAGCTCGAAGTGTTCTTGCTTTCCCCCTTCGTCTTCTCCAAACTCTCCTCTGAAGTTTTGACATATGGTTCCACCTTCTTAGTTCCTGTGCTCTTGGCTATCTTCAGGTTATGTTTTTCCTGACTTTTGGTGTTGGTAGAAAGGTTTTCTGCTGCCTCCCCATGGACCTCGACGAACCGTTCTGCCAATTTCGTCACCATGTCGATTTGTTCCGCCCCTTGTTCTCCCAAGAATGTCCTGAGAGGTTTCGACATTTGCTTTCGCATCTGGTCGACTACCATGAGTTCTTCCAGACTCTCATAGTCATGCGCGAAACCATCCAAATCCATCCACTTATGGAGGTAGGCTTTTAGACGCAGACTATAGTCGGCAAACAACTCTCCCGGTTCTCGTTTCGCTCCTCGAAATTTTTTCCGGTATGTATGTGACGTAATTTCGAATCGTTTCAGCAGAGCCGTCTTCAACTCGTCATAATTGTTCTCATGTCCTGGTGGCAGGCGAGAATAAACCTCGTAACCGGTCCCGCGTAATCCCTGGGATAGTTTGAGATTCCATTTGTCACGCCCCAGACCCATTGCAACCGACATAGCCTCGAAGCGTTGAAGGTACTGGTCAATCTTCTCTTTGTCCTCCTCGTAGATCGCTAGAGGGAACTTCATAGCATGGTAGCTATGTCCACCTACTGGTGTTGAGCCAGGGAGAGAGGAACCTCCCACTGATCCCTCAGTTTCCCCACTAGATTGCCTCTTAAGCTCGAGTTCCCGCATCCGGTACTCGTGCTCCCTTTTCTGAGCTTCTTGTTCAGCTTCCTGTTTCTTAGCTGCTTGCTCAGCTTCAATTTCCTGCCTTCTTATGTCTTGCTCTTCTTCCAATTTCTTAGCAGCTTGTTCTGCTTCCAAATGCCTAGCAGCTTGTTCTGCTTCCAATTTCTTAGCTACTTGGTCAGCTTCAAATTGCCTAGCAGCTTGTTCTGTTTCCAATTTCTTAGCTGCTTGCTCTAACTCCATCCTTCTCAATTCCAACTCAGCCTTTCGATCTTCCCGTTCTGCTTGACGATACTCCCTCTCCACCTCCTGTATGTAATCTGCAGAACCCGACAATCCCATTTCTTCACCCTTTGCCCTTAGTTCTGCCGTAGTTAGTTTAGGAGTGGCCATAGTTCAGAGAGGTAACTCAGCAGATAGAGTATAGATTATCTCTAAACAAATATATAGATAATGACCAAATACAATTAATCTATATATTTTATAACACACCACACAACACAACACAATCACTCAGTGACAAGAGTAGAATCAGGACCACAGACTTATGCAGACGTGTGAAGTATGAACAGGTAAGATAAGTCTTAACCCCTATCCACATTCACTCTAGCTGGATTCTCACTAATAGGATATCTCCATCCTCTAACTAAAGATCCCGTGTCAAAAGATCCCGTGTTACGAAAGATCCCGCTGTCCAAAGATCACGTTTACTACCCCCCAATAAATGTCGTGTGTAAAGAATGAATGCCGTAGTATTTATATTAGTATATATATAGTTGTTTTAGTAGTCACTGGTTTTAAAGATTCCCCATATTAACACCACAATCTGAATGTTCTAGGTATTTCTATAAATTTGTAAGAATGTTCCTGGTATCAGTAGTGTATATATACAATGTTCTGACTGTTCAGTGATACAACTATCACTTGCTAAACATAAATCTCATCAGCATGTCTTGCTCAGCAGAAGCCAGGTTCCCGCAACCAACTTGGGTATAAGCCCAATGTAGCGGCCTCTCAGCAACTTCTGTTTTAAAATTCTGAGCCATCATCTTCTAAATTGTGTTCTAGCTTCACTGTTGAACATCATAGCACACCTACATGGACCTGTAAATGGAACCTGTAGAATAGAGAATACTATGGTGAGGGCAACTCAATCCTGGCCGGATTTAGGTGAGTGTAGGCCAATATCAGCACTCAGATCTCTAACAGAGATCCGATCTCTGTCATACGGCCACATAACTCATCACATGATTTGAGACATGGCAACACCAGGAAAGAATGAAGGAACGCGTAGAAACCCAGCAGATGCCCTACTGGAAGATCCTACCATTTCACATTCCTCTCCTCCCTCCCAACCATCCTCAATCTCTCTAATTATTATCCCACTACATTGTCCTCAACTCCCTGAGTAAAATGATATATCACACAAGCTAGTTGAAGCCACACAATAGGATACTAGTGCCGACGCTCCTATGATACTTTCTAGCGCCGCACTTATAGAACATTCTATCACTAATCATAATACATTATATCACCACACCTATAATACATTATATCACCGCACAGTACTGTACTCTATTCCTAATCATATGATTAATAACCTACCATATGCCTATTCCGGTTGCTAATTGAAACTAGGCAATCACAGACTGGATCTATGTCCGCCGATAAATATCAACAATTTTACACCCTAGTTTCTTTCGTTGAACACAACTCGGAAAACTGCACCGATCTTTCCAAACTTCCGAATTCTTGATCGACTAACTCCACTTGTTTACCGCAACGCTTTTTATATTGGGCTGGAGTGACGTCACCAAAAAGTCTAGACGTAGATCCGACCAGAATCTAGTTTCCTCCTCCTGTTCTAGACTAACTGGAGTCAATCCGCCGTCAAATTTACTTTCATTTGGGGAAATTCTTTGTCCCGTACATCAATAGTTCAGTCCGTCTGTGATCCATAGAATTCCCCACATCACAGAATCCATCCCGCGTCTGTCCAGACTTTCCGTCTAGCACTTCAAAGGCTACTACCGCCTTGGCAGACATTTGGCGATGTTTTTCGTTTCTCGAACAACCCACATCATAAAGATTCGCCGACTGTGTGTAGACATTTTGACTCGACGTATTCTGTTTCTCAGTTAGAAATGCCGATCGTGTGTAGACAGTTTTAACGACGTATTTTTCTCAGTCTGTACAACATCAAAGGGTCGGTTGTTTTCGCAGACTAATGTCGGGTCTTGTTTGTCATCGATCGCAACTAACAAGTTTATTTTCCGTGACAATGTATCTAAAACAGATGCATTATTTTTATGAAAACTTTGAAGATGCCTTAAAGTTTTTATCACTTTGTTTATAACGCATTCGACAGTAGATAACGTCTTTAAACATTTTATAACACTTTAAGAAAAATACAACAATTATTTACATTACATAATATAGCAATGCTACTAAAAGTAATGTCCCTTGATATAACTTTTCTTGTTAAGTCCCCTTAATTATACGTCTTTCCTTTTAATGTTGTTTTATTACGTGCAGAACTGCTTTAAAACTAACTAACTATTTCAGTTGGATCCGCGGGAGTGAGATCAACATCTGCACAAAATTTCATTTGAATCGGATGGACCGTTGGGGAACGCATAAGTGACAAACAAACAAAACAACAAACAAACATTCTCTTATTTATATATATATATATATATATATATATAATTTAGTTGGATTTGGAACATCAATCTGTCTATCTGTTAGCCAATATTCATGTATTTCTCTGATCACACATCTATCCCATCCCCGTTTCCTGTGTTGTAATATATATATATATATATATATATATATATATATATATATATATATATATATATATATATATATATATATATATATTATACACTATTGTATACACTCACACCCACAGATATGTGATGTATACGCTGTGTTGACGTCAGTCTGCTGTGTACCGGCGCTTGTAGTTCTGAGTGAAGTCGTGATAAAAAAAGTTATCCAAAAATAATCGACCCCGGCAAACTAGAGTGCGGAAAATTTACATATAAATACTAGAATGGGTGGTGAATGCAAACATGCATTCATTATCATTTCTTCGCTCTGAATAATCCATAAGAATATTAAATGATCATCGCCGATTGATGACACGGAAAACCGCCATATTCCCGCCATTGAAATTTCACATTGCTGCATCATAGCATACGATCTAAATAATGTCAGTTTGGGATGTGCGGCGACTTAAATACTTGAAAATTTAACAGTACGCGTAAAAATGGATGCTCAATTGAATTATTCATTCCAAATCAATTTGCAACGTTTATAAAAAACGAAATTTACGAGATAGCTCACCTCCTAAAAAGACAGTCTCTTTATCTCCATTTAAAGAAACATTTGAAAAGCCAAGATGTAAACATTCGTAGACAATGGAGGCAACTACAATACTCGGTAGTCAGTTTCTGTTTTAATGTTGTAAAATGTTTTGCATACCTTTACAGGACATCGCTGTCAACATCAGCATCTTTTAGCTGATTGTTGATTTCTTGGCAAGATTACGCTCAGTAGTTTGCCATTGCTTTCTTAGCGACCGGCGCCATGCTCTCATAAGTCACTGGCGCGACTCGAACTGCTTCCAATTCACGTGCACTCACGTCAACCACTAGAGTATTCGGGGTTACGGAGAAAGCTGCTAACACATCGGCCAGGGAGACCGGCTTCTGTTTTAATGCGATCTTGAAATAATCGGGGACTTTAACGTCGCGAGTACTTTATACATCCTTAAATAGAGGACACAATAACAAGAAAACGAAAATCGCCGCAAAAACATCTTTAGTAAAGTTCGGTAACACTAAATAGTAGTGCCTAATCTGAATGTGCCGGTCTCTCTGGCTGTGGGGTTACAACACTTTCTCTCTGTAATCCCGTTTATCACGCAGAGTCTCGCAGCGGAGCGAGAACTGAGGTGGTTCGACCCCCGCTCGTGACTTGCGGATACTGAGCCGGCCGCTCAGAAAGCAATGGCAAACTACTGAGCGTAATCTTGCCAAGAGATCAACAGACAGCTGAAAGATGCTGCTGTTGACAGCTAAGTCCTGTAAAAGGATACGCAAAACATTTAATCTGAATGTCCCTCGTCTATTAGTTAGCAAATGTGTATATTGTTTGACAGTCTGAATGTCCCTCGTCTATTAGTTAGTCAATGTGTATATTGTTTGACAGTCTGAATGTATCTCATCTATTAGTTAGTCAATGTGTATATTGTTTGACAGTCTGAATGTCCCTCGTCTATTAGTCAGCCAATGTGTATATTGTTTGACAGTCTGAATGTCCCTCGTCTATTAGTCAATGTGTATATTGTTTGACAGTCTGAATGTCCCTCGTCTATTAGTCAATGTGTATATTGTTTGACAGTCTGAATGTCCCTCGTCTATTAATTAGTCAATGTGTATATTATTTGACAGTCTGAATGTCCCTCGTCTATTAGTTAGTCAATGTGTATATTGTTTGACAGTCTGAATGTCCCTCGTCTATTAGTTAGTCAATGTGTATATTGTTTGACAGTCTGAATGTCCCTCGTCTATTAGTTAGTCAATGTGTATATTGTTTGACAGTCTGAATGTCCCTCGTCTATTAGTCAATGTGTATATTGTTTGACAGCCTGAATGTCCCTCGTCTATTAGTTAGTCAATGTGTATATTGTTTGACAATCTGAATGTCCCTCGTCTATTAGTTAGTCAATGTGTATATTGTTTGACAGTCTGAATGTCCCTCGTCTTTTAGTTAGTCAATGTGTTTGCTCCTTTATATAGTAAATCAGTCAAGTCCATTAGAAGTAGTAGTATGTATATGTGTGTGTGTGTGTGTGCGTGCGTGTGTGTGTGTGTGTGTGTGTGTGTGTTTCTCTAGCCATGCACGCCATTGTTATCCGCATTTCTCTAGTCGAAACTCTACGTAATCCCCACTTCTTTACTCGAAACTCTACGTTATTCCCAAATATCTACTCTAATCTCAACGTTATTCTCACTTCTCTACTAGAAACTGTATTTTATACATTCTAATTAAAGCGTAATAGAATGTCTGTCTTCTTCCCACAGGCATCTAGATGCACTAAAAGAGAAAACCATGTGTTTGCGGCCGTCAACTGTGCTGACGATGAAGATGTTTGCATCGACCAAGGAGTTTACAAAACCCCTGCTTACAGTCTGTACTCAAACGGACAGAGAGTTGGTTTTTTCGAGGACTGCGAAGGAATGCCTGCAGACCTTTTGAGAGCTCATGTCGAACTAGCACCTGTTTTTCCCCCAATCAAAAAAAGAGAAAGCTTTGAGAAGCCACAATCGGATCTGGATGACTCTCTATTTGGGCTGGATAAAGAGCCTGCAGGTTTCTCGTCGTTTTATGAATACTGACAGCATCTGTGCTCAAGGCCACATTTATGTCTCCCCGCATTGGAAGCAGTTAGGCTGATGCCAACAGAGTTCATGAAGAAAACACACCAACTACTCACTGATGATCATCCCGATTTGATAACCTGCTTTCAGTTTGCTAGAAGCCCTAAAACCATCATACATTTCTACACGGGTCTGTTCTTTGAGAAACCACGAAACCATCTCACAGATCACATGTCTAGAGGGATCTGTTCTTAGAGAAACCACGAAACCATTACACAGATCATATGTCTACAGTGATCTGTTCTTAGAGAAGACATGAAACCATCACGCAGGACACAAGTCTACATGGATCTGTTTATAGAGAAGCCATAAAACCACCACACAGATCACATGTCTACAGGGATCTGTTCATTGAGAAGCCATGAAACCACCACACGGATCATATGTCTACAGGGATCTGTTCATTGAGAAGCGATGAAACCACCACACAGATCACATGTCTACAGGGATCTGTTTATAGAGAAGCCATGAAGCCATCACACAGATCACATGTCTACAGGGATCTGTTCATAGAGAAGCCATGAAACCACCACACAGATCACATGTCTACAGGGATCTGTTTATAGAGAAGCCATGAAACCATCACACAGGACACACGTCCATAAGAATCTGTAGCCGAAGAAATCCTGAAACCATCAGCATACCTATATCTGCATGAGTCTGTATCAAGAAAATTCATGAAATCAAATCATGATAGTGTACACGAAACAATGACGAAATACACACATTTACAAGAATCTGTAGATAGAGAATTCCAGAAAACTGTGAAAGATAATTTTTTTTAAAGCTACACACAGAACACACATCTACCAGCAACTATAATCAGACAATTCCTGAAGCCATCACAACATAAGAACGCATGGCGTAATCCTTCGTAGAGTGCAAATCATTGCCTTCAGACTTCGAAACACACACACACACACACACACACACACACACACCCACACACAATAGACTAGAGTGTGTTAAACTGGATATCAATGCTTCAGATGGTAATAGCTTCTCTTGCTGACCACGTGCACATACAGACATTTCAAAACAACAAATAATAAAATAAAGGAAGAAATCCAATCCAATCGTAAAGCCTTGCATCATAATATAGCATAATTTGTGCTGTTTCGTGTGGTGTGTGTGTGTGTGTGTGTGTGTGCGTGCGTGCGTGCCTGCCTGCCTGCGTGCGTGCGTGCGCGTGCGTGCGTGCGTGTGCGTGCGTGTGCGTGCGTGTGTGTGCGTGTGTGTGCGTGTGTGTGTGTGTGTGTGACATATGACCATCTACATGCAGGCAAGTATGCACGTCTTCGTAACATGTACACACACGAATAAGTATATGTGTATGCGTATGTACAGTATATGTACAGAAACGTAGAAAGAAAGGCAATATGAGAGAGTGTGAAACATACAGAGGTATATCACTCCTGGGCCATATAGGGAAAATGTACGCAAAACTATTGGAACAAAGAGCTAGACCCATAGTTGAACAACAGTTAAGCAAAGTACAATTCGGTTTT
Source organism: Cepaea hortensis (assembly GCA_963921405.1). Lineage (NCBI taxonomy): Eukaryota > Metazoa > Mollusca > Gastropoda > Stylommatophora > Helicidae > Cepaea > Cepaea hortensis. The sequence goes on from OY992891.1 coordinate 96,967,521, forward strand.
CGGAAACGTAAAAGTTGCACTGATGCACTATTTACACTTAGTCATATATGTTGTCAGAGTCCTACTACTGGCTCCGTCTCGCCCACTGGACTATGGCAGGCATATTATAACATCTACGATACATCTACTAATAACACATGAATACAATCGGAAACTGGCAGGAGCTATCTCCTGAACAATCATTTATTACAATATATTACAAGCTGACATCATGATCGCAGTTCGCGCTCAAACAATCGTTCACCACCAACAGCCACGCGCTAACTCACAATGGCGCTCTTTACACTGTCGCCCGCATGATCATTCACAATCAAACTTCACATCATCCCGCACATATCACAGTTAGTACATTCCTCGAATATCAATACACAACGTTCATCTCCATCTATCCGTCACAAACACTATCCTTCTATCGTTCTATCGTTCTATAGATCTCCACACGTCCGTCCCTATTCGCTGCCTCACACACACTGCCTCTCTCCTCGTTGACCTTCCCACATCACGTGGCTCTGTTCACGGGCTTCTTGCCTGACCGTCCGCTAGCCAAGCCGTGGTGTCTCTTACTGCCCTTTACCTCAGCTATGCTTACACTGACTCTCGCTTACATACCGGTACTTACATTCTTCCGTACATATAAGACCATGACACTCTCCCCCTCCCCCCACAACGAATGTGGCACTTTCTCTTGGAAATGTGACACATTCTGGTGTTGTCACTCTTGGTCCATCTTTCTAACCTTGTCAGGGGATTATATGATACTAAGTACGCGCTTGCGTCCCTTTTTGCTCTGATCTTTTGCGAGATTAACTTCAAATATTGTTCTCTCTTCAGTATTGAGGTTTCTCTCAAGGGTTTGTCGTGGTCTGACAAATGTTCTGGTTGGGTCTACTTGTCATACCTCATTATATTATTCAACCACCACTCCGTGACATTACATTCGGTTCATATTTCTCAATCGATTGTCTGTGCATTATCTTCTCATAGTTATTGTGGATATGCTGGTTTAAGGATTCTCCATTGGTTTACGTCTCGAATAAAGCTACAACTTCCTCTTACAGCATTCTTAAATTTTCTCTCTATTCAGACGTGGTTCCCCTCGTCTCTATTTAATGCACCCTAATCGATTCTTTATGAGCACACTATGTCAATGTTGTGGTCATGGTTCGAATATAATTCATGTATGTCATAGTCCCCCTTACCTCATCTTATGTCGGACCGTGAGTTGTTTCCCTTTTTGAGCACACCTCGTTTACTGTGATGGAGAGTTTCTTATTAATCTCTTTGGTTGGCATCACCCTGATGGTATTTTCTTTCTTGTTACCATCTTATGATGTTAATTCTGTACCACTATTGCTAAGCGTCATTCGTCGGGCTATCCACCATACGCGAAGGCAAGTTTGGTAACACTCGCGTATTGGGATTGCCAGGCGTTGATTCTCAGCATTACCACTTATTCTATTCGCCACTATACTTACGCTCATATGTACATATTACATTATAACAATACAAAGTATTATAATAATAAAATTAGACATTGGATGTTATACAGTTAATACATATACAATAAAATATACATTGTCGATGCCCTTATGCACGTATAGGAAATTGTTCCTGTCCTGTGAAAGTTATGCACACGGAATTACATTAACAGTGTTCAATGTTCGTTTCCGTGATGGAATCTTTGGTATGTCTTCTTTCTGATACAATTGTTGACTTCTGTATATCCTGATATTGCCTTTCCTTCTGTATAGTGCTTAAGACTGTTCACCAAGATTGGCCAATTTGTAAGTCTGTTCTTGTAAAATTGCTGGAATTCACACGTATAAAACACGAATTAAGTTCAGTGGCCTTAATTTTGAGTGTGGCCATGGTGCGTCTGTATGTGATTGTCTTTGCCATAGTTTGTAGGATGGCATCTGGTTCATTAACTGATCATCGGAAATGAATGTCTGTACTTGTGGAGCTGTCGTCGTTGTTAGTCGATTTCAAAAGGTAAATTCTGTAGATACTCGTTTGAACACAAAGTCAATATGGGTATATCTTACTGTTTGATACCTGAAATCACATGTTGAGTCTTACTGTTTTGCCGGTGACACTTTCACGTTGAAGGACCTTTCATGCTGGTCTATACAATGAAGTGTGCTAGTATCATAGCGCTGGAGTCGTACAGCAGACAAGGCAACTCTGGAGTTACTGGATCTAAGGATATAAAGTGGGTTACGGTTAAAATTTTCCGTAGGGTGGGGATTTTCAATTTTCATGTTGAGATCATTTTGAGTGCTATCTCCAAACCTGCACTCGTACATGTGTGTATACATTCAATAGTTCAAACAATAATAATACACCATGTATAGTTTTGAAATGTAATCGTGCATGTTTGTATGCTTTTCTGAAATTTGTGTATATTTTCCAAAATATGTAGGGTAATTTGTTGCTGATTTTTGTCAGTAATTCCACCGACTGAAGATTTACATTGTTCAGCATAAGTATGTGTCTGAGTTGATTTGACATAGAATTTATCAGTGGCAACAACAAAATTTGGTTCAATAGTAATGATGTAAGTAACAAAGTTTGCTGGTTTGTCATGAGTAATATCATCTGTGTTGCGTCATGATGATGTGTGAATAAAACTGTTAGTGAAGTCAGTTGTTTTGTATTTACACTGAGTAGTGCGAGTATAACCATCCACTGTGTGCACTTGGGCATGTGTGTAGTTAACAGGGAGTACAGGAGGTATAGTATATACCATGATGATTTGTGATGTTCCCTCGCTGTTGTGAAATGCTTGTCTTCTGCACCTTTTTTCTAGTGATGATACACACCAGTTTCTGTTTTTTCTTGTTGTGAAATGGTAATCAAGTTGTTATGGTGTGGTACTTTGGTCTGTTCATCATGTTGTTGTATGACGAGTAGTGTAGTTAAGGCAGTGCTTGTTGTGGTGTTAACTTTTTGCCATGTGTGAGTTTTGGACTCTGTGTAGTCTGTCACATTTAATACATTTCCAATTAATAAATCACAGCATGGATTGTCTAATAAAGCACAAGTTACTCTGCCTGATAGGAAAGGTGATTTTATATTGGCCCATGCCATAGGATATTTCTCTACTGTCCCTGAAACAGTTCTGCAATAGATGTACTCATCTAGGTAGTCTTTAGGATCAGCTAGGGTCTTCCGAAGACCGATAAGACAGGACCCTGTGTCGCGTACACATGTGCATACTGTGTCATTAATGTATCCTTCATGGAATGTTAGTTTTCCTAACGACAGTCTTGAGGTTTTGTTCATTTCCTCACTTTCTTGTCGAGTATTGCTCTCTTTACATAAGGAATGAGGCTGAGTGATGTTAACAACATTATTGAAATATGGTACAAAGTCTGATGGGTAAAACTCAGTCTGTTCTGAATTTGTAGTGTTTGGTCTTGTTTTTGTCTCTGTGATGTTTACTTTTTCTAAGTTCTTTGCCGAAATGTCTGTTGTAATGTTTATGGCTGCATTTGCTTTTGCTTTCTGTATTCTTTTTACACCTTCACATTCAAAACGTCTATGGCCATACGCAAGGCAAAAATGACATTTTGTTCTATATTTCCTTTGGTTTACCTTCCCCAGTTTTTGTGCTATAATAGTATTTAGGTATTCTTGATAAGTGGGATTTTTATCGCATATTCCATTTTCTGTATGTGGAGTACGACAATGTTTGCACAATACTGGTTTTGTTTTATGTGGTTTGTTCTGACAATCTGTGGCTGCAGATGCCGTTGATTTCACAGTACTTTTCTGTTGAGTGTTCTTAACCAGGTTTAAACTTTGGTTGTAATATTCGCGGCATTTTTCCAATAAATTTTTGATAGGTTCTGTTTTGTGTTCTTCTAAATAATTTCCGCATTCGGCTGGTAGTGTTGCTTTTAGTTTTTCTATTATCAAGAAATCTATTACTCTCTGATTGTTGTCTGAATATTTAATTACCAATATTAGTTTTTTGAAAGATTCTTCTAATTCACTTATATACTGGGTGAATGACTTGTCTGTGGTTGGTTTCAAGTTTTGTACTTCTACTTTTAGTGTCTCGAAAGGGGTTAAATAGTATGTTAATATCTTTGTTTTATAATATTCATAGTCATGACTTGCGAAACTTGGTATGATCTCCGATCGTTTTCTACCTTTTAGCGGTATGTATGCTGTGTACCATAAATACCAATAATCTTTTGGGATTTTGTAGTCTTGCATTTTCTTTTCAAAATTCTGTGTCCACACCCGTATGAAGTCATGATTTATATTACAGTTTGCTTTGTCTTGTGCCTGTGTACAATTGAAAGCCTCACAAACCCTATCGTAATGTTTTGTACCCCAGTTATATAATTGATCTGCGTTGTCTTCACTAGATGACATTTTCTGTGATTTGATATTTAACTCTAGAAATGATGTTAATTATTCAAGCAATCAAAGAATGCAGATTTGGGTACTTAGCAATCAAAATTAATCAACTTATCTTTATCTGCTGACTACTCGAACGCTTGATGTACAGGAACGTGATTCTCGTGCTAATTACCGTCGACCTGTTCTGGTTCCGCTGGTCGCTTTATAGAATTGAAACCTGCTGTGGAAAGAAATGATGTTATTTCCGTTCTGACTTTGTTCATAAATCTCCAATTTATACAAAATTATGACTTGATCTTCTTCTTTTCAAAAGTAGCGTTCTTTTATGCCATTTGCATGGGACTGTGGTTCATGTGTACTTCTGACACCATCATATCTGTCAGAGTCCTACTACTGGCTCCGTCTCGCCCACTGGACTATGGCAGGCATATTATAACATCTACGATACATCTACTAATAACACATGAATACAATCGGAAACTGGCAGGAGCTATCTCCTGAACAATCATTTATTACAATATATTACAAGCTGACATCATGATCGCAGTTCGCGCTCAAACAATCGTTCACCACCAACAGCCACGCGCTAACTCACAATGGCGCTCTTTTCACTGTCGCCCGCATGATCATTCACAATCAAACTTCACATCATCCCGCACATATCACAGTTAGTACATTCCTCGAATATCAATACACAACGTTCATCTCCATCTATCCGTCACAAACACTATCCTTCTATCGTTCTATCGTTCTATAGATCTCCACACGTCCGTCCCTATTCGCTGCCTCACACACACTGCCTCTCTCCTCGTTGACCTTCCCACATCACGTGGCTCTGTTCACGGGCTTCTTGCCTGACCGTCCGCTAGCCAAGCCGTGGTGTCTCTTACTGCCCTTTACCTCAGCTATGCTTACACTGACTCTCGCTTACATACCGGTACTTACATTCTTCCGTACATATAAGACCATGACATATGTGAAAAAAACTATCGAATACAGTGATCAGCAGAATATTGTGTTTGTAGATCAGGAAAAAGCTTTCGACAGAGTAGACAGATACAAATTATGGACCATTCTTGAAGACTATGGGATACGATACAAGGGCAATTACTAGAAAACATCATAGCCATGTATCACTCGAGCCGATGTACAGTAAGAACACAAGAAGGTATATCAGATATGTTCACAGTCAATACAGGAGTGAGACAGGGATGTGCGCTCTCTCCTCTGCTATTTATTGTCTACATGGACAGAATATCCAAAGAAGCAAGTCTCGACAGAACAGATTCAGAAAATTTAGAACTCTTTACTCTAGATGAAACAACTGATCCACAGGAAATAAATGAACTTCTCTTTGCAGACAATCAGCGCCGGTTTTACAACGATGAGGGCAGAATACAAAATCATATTACTAATCTGAGTTCAACCTGCAGCAGATACAATATGAGTATAAACACAGCCAGCAACGAAGTAATGCAAGTTAGCAAATCGCCGGGCCCACTAAGTATACCGGTAAATAGCACAGCTCTGAAACAAGTTAAATAATTCAAATACCTTGGAAGTATGATCACAGAAGATGGCAGACTGGACAGAGAAATCGAAATCAGATGTCAAAAAGCTAGTGCACTTACATATCAACTATCACCCTTACTGAAACATCCAAATATACCCATGTCCGCAAAACGACAGATAATAAACAGCATATTCACACCAACCCTATGCTACCAATCTCAACCTTGGAATTTATCCAAATCACACTTACGCAAAATCAACATCCGTGAGATGAGATTCCTGAGGAGAGCTGCCAACTTAACAATCCGGGACCGAGTGAGATATGTTATGCAGACGTACAGTGGGATCAACACCTTGTGTCACATGTATTGAAAGACAGAAGATCAAATGGTATGGGCATGTCGTTAGACAGCAACACGCCCGAGAAGAATATGGACTGATGACATCAAAGACATTGTACAATCACATGGAATGACACTATCAAATGCCCTCATCGGACGTTAGAACGCCT
>OY992891.1:96978917-97031326 GCA_963921405.1 Cepaea hortensis
CTGGGGCTGTGTGTGTATTCGGGTGGGGGATGTGCGTGTGATTGGATGGGGGGGGGGGGGGGGTGGATGTGTGGGTCGATGAGTATGTAGGTGGGTGGGTGGAGGATGTGTCTCATACATAACATGCTAATATGCATTGTTTTTGTTTATAACATACATTTGACAATGTTTTTTTTTTTCTATTGTGAATGTATTATGCACTATTGGTGAACGAAAGATGAGTGATTGAAAGGGCCGAATGTAAGACGGACCTGCGTGCTCAATTTGTTACCATTTGGAAATAAATTCCGTCCGTTCGTTCGTTCGTTCGTTCGTTCGTTCGTTCGTTCGTTCGTTCGTTCGTTCGTTCGTTCGTTCGTTCGTTCTTCTTCTTCTTCTTCTTCTTCTTCTTCTTCTTCTTCTTCTTCTTCTTCTTCTTCTTCTTCTTCTTCTTCTTCTTCTTCTTCTTCTTCTTCTTCTTCTTCTTCTTCTCCTTCTTCTCCTTCTTCTCCTTCTTCTTCTCCTTCTTCTTCTTCTTCTTCTCCTTCTTCTTCTTCTTCTTCTTCTTCTTCTTCTTCTTCTTCTTCTTCTTCTTCTTCTTCTTCTTCTTCTTCTTCTTCTTCTTCTTCTTCTTCTTCTTCTTCTTCTTCTTCTTCTTCTTCTTCTTCTTCTTCTTCTTCTTCTTCTTCTTCTTCTTCTTCTTCTTCTTCTTCTTCTTCTTCTTCTTCTTCTTCTTCTTCTTCTTCTTCTTCTTCTTCTTCTTCTTCTTCTTCTTCTTCTTCTTCTTCTTCTTCTTCTTCTTCTTCTTCTTCTTCTTCTTCTTCTTCTTCTTCTTCTTCTTCTTCTTCTTCTTCTTCTTCTTCTTCTTCTTCTTCTTCTTCTTCTTCTTCTTCTTCTTCTTCTTCTTCTTCTTCTTCTTCTTCTTCTTCTTCTTCTTCTTCTTCTTCTTCTTCTTCTTCTTCTTCTTCTTCTTCTTCTTCTTCTTCTTCTTCTTCTTCTTCTTCTTCTTCTTCTTCTTCTTCTTCTTCTTCTTCTTCTTCTTCTTCTTCTTCTTCTTCTTCCTCCTCTTCTTCCTCCTCTTCTTCTTCCTCTTCTTCTTCCTCTTCTTCTTCTTCCTCTTCTTCTTCCTCTTCTTCTTCTTCCTTTTCTTCTTCCTCTTCTTCTTCTTCTTCTTCTTCTTCTTCTTCTTCTTCTTCTTCTTCTTCTTCTTCTTCTTCTTCTTCTTCTTCTTCTTCTTCTTCTTCTTCTTCTTCTTCTTCTTCTTCCTCTTCTTCTTCCTCTTCTTCTTCTTCTTCTTCTTCTTCTTCTTCTTCTTCTTCTTCTTCTTCTTCTTCTTCTTCTTCTTCTTCTTCTTCTTCTTCTTCTTCTTCTTCTTCTTCTTCTTCTTCTTCTTCTTCTTCTTCTGGTTGCGATTCTCTGTACCATGTTCATTATATCCCATATTATTATGACTTGCTTGACGTCCTGATCTGCTGCCCATGAGAGTGACCTGGAGGCAGCGGTGATCTCCATGGTTAGTCGTGATACAGTTGTCTGGAAGGCTCCTTCATCACTGTCATTCTGCTTACCATTTAAGATTGAACGATTTTGTCTGTTTGCTTATTTTAACTTACTGATGATGATTAATCGTCTTAAGCGACTCCCCATATCTTTCATGGGTTTATGGCAGAAATATTGTCATACGATTATAATACAACATATCAGCTACCATATTAACAACTTTTCAATCATAACTGTGACACACCCCTAATCCATCATATATTGTGCTTGCTTGCTTGCTTGTGTTCGTTGGCTTGAGCTCCAACGCGAAGTCCTGTATGTCGGATGAAGGCATCCTGTTGTCCAACATCAGTGTGATGTCATACAGGACCTGAGGTTTGCGTGAGTATCCGTTGTCCCATGTCTGGCTTATTGGTGTGCAGACTGGTGGTTCCTCGCCGTACAGGCAGACACTCTCCGTCTTCGGAGGAATCGGCGATCCTACTGACTTTAGCCAGGACCCCGAAGGGACCTGTTGCCCAGGACGCTCTACGAGAACGCGTCAATAGGTCTTGGCCAGTATATATCCCGACCCTGGTGCCTTGGAAACGCCTCTGCGTCCCATCATATATTGTGACATCTATGTGATTGGTCGAAACTACTGTTTGTTTTGTGTTAAATCTGTTAATAATGTATTGCAAGCACTGGCACAGATCTAAATGTTACCATTAATGTATCTGCAGGCAGCACGGATGGCGGACAGACCAGAAGCATCGTTTGCTGCGGTGAACTGCCTCAGGAACAGACAACTGTGTCTCCAAGAGGGTGCTATTGAATTGCCCTTGTACAAGATGTACACAAAGGGTCGCTGGACAGATCATGTTTCGGGCTCAGGTGTCACTGCCGATATATTAGCTAGATTTGTCGAGGATGTTCCGTGCCCTGTGGAAACGTCCTCACCTACAGTGAATTTGAGATTCTATTAAGTAGATCAGCTGCAGTGGGATTTGTTGAGGATGCTTTCATTTGCCTTCATACTCGTGTATCGTGATTGCTGTAAAAATAGCAAGCCAACTCTGGCAACTAAAGGAGCTAGCGATGCCAAGGTTACTACTAATCAGTTCTGGGCATCATGTTGTAATATCCAGCTTGTATATAACCCCGAGGACTTAGGCGATGAAAGCACTGTACAACAAACTCATACTAACTCATCAGAATTGCTTATTGGGTGCTCTAGTATCAGCCCATACATAACAAATGACCTTTGACGCACAATACATATGCTTACACTTAATATGTTTATTTTATTTTGTTGTTGGCGTAATTGTTCGTAGATTCTGTTATTGATGTTCTTTTTTTTCGATTGGTTCATTCTCTAGTTATCCTAAGAGAAATATAGAAGTATTTCAACCAGCTGAAAAGTGATGAGAACATCGATAATCAAGAAGAAAAAGGATGTGTATAACATGGTCAGGTGTAGTCTGTTGATATGGAAGTCTCTCTTGGATTGTCCAATGGATTGCAGCTGGCTTTTATGAGCCTCATTTTGCATTTCGCATGGGTCAATCAATCATCAATCATGTGTCATGCCGGAAAGTGAGGGCGGTCATGACTCGCCATTTCACTCGATCACCAGAGTCGTGGATCAGCTCAGTGTTCCTGTATCGACCATGCCATGTGGCCAAGCCATCCAGTTATTTACTTTCCGGTGTTCCCAGTTATCACGAAGTTCTCCAATCCATTTCTTCTCATAACATGTCCAACAAATTTTGACTGTCTACGTCTAATTTCTCTAATCAATTTACTATTTTCATTTGTCTCCTGTAGTACTTGGTCATTGGGTTTTCTGTCTGTCCATGGTGGTATTGCAGTTTCCTTATAAACCACATTTCTGCAGCCATCTGATGTTTTTCAGCTTGACTGCTCATTATCCAAGTTTCACATCAATACAAAAGAACAGGCTCTATGTAGCACCTCAACACTCTTTTTCTCGTTTCAATTGACATCTTTTTATTGGTCAGTATGCTTGCTTGCTTGCTTGTGTTCGTTGGCTTTAGCTCCAACGCGAAGTCCTGTATGTAGGATGAAGGCATCCTGTTTTCCAACATCAGTGTGATGTCATACAATACCTGAGGTTTGCGTGAGTATCCGTTGTCCCATGTCTGGCTTAATGGTGTGCAGACTGGTTTTTCCTCGTCGTACAGGCAGACACTCTCCGACTTCGGAGAAATCGGCGATCCTACTGACTCCCATTGGTCAGTATGATTTTCATCTTGCTAAAGGCTACTTTTGTCATGGCGATTCTTGTTTTAATCTCTTAAAGGCATCTCCCATCAGATGTTATGACTGCTCCGAGATAATTGTACCGAGTCACTTGTTGAAGAATACTCCCATTTACTTGTATATTATTACATTGTGGTATTTCGTTCTTCCTTGTGACGACCATAATCTGTGTCTTTTTACAATTTAATTCTACCCCCAGTTGTTCACTGTGTACAACAACCGCATCTACTAATTGTTGAAGATCCTGCTCATTGTCTGCAATCAATACTGTATCATCTGCATATCTAATGTTATTGATGTTTCGTCCTCCTATGCCGATTCCATTCCAGCACTGTATAGGGAAAAAAGATCTGGAGACATTACACATCCCTAGCTAACATCTCTCTTAATAGGCTGATATTGTCCCACTTCATTATCAATCCTTATGGCAGCTTGTTGTTTCCAATATATGTTTTTTATGTCTAATGTCTTTCCCATCAGTTTGTAGATCTGCAGGCATATCTATCATGTTGATATGTCTTACTCTATCGAAAGCCTTTGTGTAGTCAATAAAGCAACGATGCATATCCTTGTTTACTTCTATAGCACGTTCAATAACTGTTCGCATCACATACACAGCATTTACTGTACCCTTTCCTTCTACAAACCCACATTGTTCTTCCCCTATTTCATTTTGTATTTTCTTCCTCACTCTTTGCGTGATAATTCGTAGCAAATTATTTGTGATGTGGCTCATTATACTAATTGTTCTATGTTGATCACATTCCGAGGCTCCTGATTTCTTTGGGATTGCAATAAATACAGAATTAAATAATTCAGAAGGTATATCTCCGGTATAATTTAAGGTGTTCAGCTGTCTAGTGACTTGATCTATTCCATATGTATAAGAAGCATGGGTACAGTATCAGAAACTTTGGGGAAATTGTGAGTAAAATATGCTTTTCGTCACTTGCAGCACAACTCATAAAAATGCTCTATCTAGACCAATAAGCAGAGGTCGGAATGGATGCCGAGACATCAGATTGGTTTGACATCAAGCAAGGAGTCCGTCTGGACTGTGTGTTGTACCCCCTATATGTTTAAAATGTACGCCGAAAATATTATGTGAAATGTCAGAGATTGTATAAACAGGGAGCAATGTTTAGTTGAGTTGAGCTAAGAACTGACATCACTGCACTCAGGACATTCCCATATACTCTCCGTCCCCTCGTTCAACAGCCAGCAAAGGGTCTCACTACTAATCGTACACATCGCTATCCGATTGAAAGTTCTCCTGGTTTTTCCTCTCAGTTTTGCGATTCTGCCATAACCCATGAAATGTCCCCCCACCCCCATCCCCCACCTCCAACCAAGTCGCATCCTTTCCACATAAGAGTTCTCAATCTGTTTCCCCGTCTTCTCCACCTTCCCACAGGCGCACGACCACCTCTCCCGTGTTCATGGGTAATCGACCACCAAGAGTTGCATTCCCTGACAGCCTATCAGCCTGTTCATCCCTCCCCCCCCCCCCCCCGCACTCCCGCATGGCCAGGGCAAAACATCCATACAATTCTCACAATATGTTACCTCTTAAGCGAGGTGCGCTGCTCCAAACAATACATTCCTTTCTTCACTTTACTAATCATACTCCTTGAATCCGTGATGAAGACAATGTGTGTAGCAGTGTTCTTCTCCGACCAACGGAATGCCGCTGTTACTGCTTCCACCTAACTTCTCATGTTGGCGGTCAAAGTCTCATATGCCATACTCTTCTTATTAAGAATCATCCATTAGCTTTCGCATTGAAACTCCAACCACTCCGTTTGTTTCTCACCACTGACTCATCAGTATAGATCATTATGTCACCTTGATGTGTGTTACTCTGGATCAGTTGTTGCACCTCAGACTCTATGCGGCCCGCTGCCAATTCTCTGCACTCACTATCTACAGTTATTATTACATTGTGCCAGTCCGTCATCTCTGCTGGTACTTCAACCCACTCCTTGTCACGATTTATAGTCTCTAGATAACAAACCTAACGTATAATGTCTGCCTATGCCATCTAGGACCTGCCTTGTCTGAGTATATAACCCTTGACCATATCCACGGCTTCATGCAGGGGGTGATTCCTATCTGCAGCCACTCTCATGTGCCATTTGACCTGAAGGACCCTATGCCTATCCGCCATTGTTGGTGTGTCCTTTGTGCACCCCAGAATCTCCTGCATGACCTGATTTTGTATGCGCTCGAACATTTCAAGTTGGCTCTTTGATACTGCCTCATCATCTCATCATGCTCCTCTTGTACCTCGCGGTGTCGAGGTGAAGTATAAACAGCGGGAGAGTGCCCACTTACGGGCTTCATATGTCGATATTCTGTTATTCCCTGCATCCATCGTTTACGTGGTCGGCCTCTTCCTCTGCTTCCCTCTGGTCCATACATCATTGCTTGTTGTTGTATACTGTTATTTGGTATGGCCAAACCATTTGACTTGCTGCTTTCTAATAAAATTTAGTGCAGCTATAACCCCAACTTTAGTCCTGATTTCTTCATTTCTGATCTTGATACATTGAGTATTCTTCTCAGGAATCTCATTTCTGTTGTTGTGATTTTTCTTTTCTCTTTTTCTGTCATTGTCCAGGTTTGGCATTGTTAACATATATAGTTGGTAGGAAGATTGTGCTGTAAAGTGCTTTCGTAGTAGTTACTGATACATGTTTGTTCTTTAGTATTGGTGTTATGTTATGTTGTTTATCCATCAAGAATGATGATGACCATTCATTTCATCCAGTGGGGTTGAAGGTATGGAGCTGTGGGTTCTAAGATGGCCGATAAGACCTATTTTGGCTCGAAATGTTCTTTGACAATGTGGGCAAAGAATGCTTGACGTTTCTGGAGGAGGATTTCCTGCAGTGGTTTTTCTGTCCTGCCTTTTCTTCACAGCTCTTGCAGTCCTGGTTGCCTCACATATGACTGCACCCTTGCGTAATGATGCACGCCACGAATTTCGGTCTCTGGCTGCAGCCTCACAGGTGTCATGATGAATTCCAAAAGCATTCAGTGAGATTTTTAGAGTGTCTTTAAAGCGTTTCCTCTGGCCACATTGGGAGCGTTTACCACAACGCAATTCGCTGTAAAAAAATCGTTTAGGGAGCCTGTGATCTGGCATGCGAGTCAAGTGACCAGCCCAGCGAATCTGATTCTTCATCAGCAGAGTGTGGATATTGGGCATGGACGCTCTTTCTAGGACTTCAGTGTCTGGAATATTGTCTTGCCATTTAATCTTCAGTAGCTTCCTTAGGCAGACTGTGTGGAAGTGGTTTCATTTCCTAGCGTGTCGCTGATAAACAGTCCAGGTTTCACAAGCATATAGCAGTGTGGATAATACAACTGCTTTGTAGACTTTTAGCTTTGTTTGCAGGCTTATTCCAATTCTGTCCCATACATTCTTGTACAGTCTGCCAAAGGCCGCACTGGCCTTGGAGATTCTTGCATTCACTTCGTCATCAATTTTGGCAGCTTGTGACACAGTGCTGCCAAAATAGGTGAATTTGTCCACAACACTTAGTCTATGATAATTCACTTTGATATTCGGCACAGCGTGATTATTCCCTGGAGCTGGCTGGTACATAACTACAGTCTTCTCCAAGTTGATATTGAGCCCAAAGTTGGCACAGGCATGTGAGAAAGCTGTAACATTATGTTGCATGTCCACCTCTGAGTTGGCGTATAGAGCGCAATCTTCAGCAAACAGGAGCTCTCTGACGGTGTCGCTGTTAATTTTGGTTTTAGCTTTCAGCCTTCGGAGATTGAATAACTTGCTATCCATACGGTAGTTGCTGTCTATTCCAATGTCGTCGTTCTCGAAGGCATTCATCAACATGGCTGAAAACATGAGGCTGAACAGTGTTGGTGCCAGGACACACACTTGCTTCACTCCATTGGTGACAGGAAAGGGTTCAGACAGTTCACCATGTTCCTGTACTCTTGCCTGCATGCCATCATGAAATAGCCGCACTATTTGGACAAACTTTCGCGGACACTTAGTGTCAGCAACTTGCTTGCGACAGGTCTTTTAGGACTCCCCTACTTTTGCACCGCACGAAATAACACCTCGTGTCATTTGCAAAAGGAATGCAATTTATTTAGAGCTGGCAATTTACAAGCTCTGCGAGCGGTATGCTTCATTGACATTAAACAACATGAATGTAATGAAGTGGTGAGAAATGATGCTAGTAATCACAATCTAAATCTAAAGCCTAATATTTAACTATTGCCTAGAAACTTATAGCATTTGTCAAGAACACGTCTACTCTCTAATCGTCTCCAGTCGGGTCTGTCCACACGCTACTCATTGCGTGGTCAAGCACGGACGCTGTCTCCTCCGTGCATTAGCGAGTCTTGCGTGCATGGAGTCCCAAGCACGCTGGCTCGTGAACTTGAGTAACCGGGTACTCCACGGTTACTCGTAAGGCCAAGCTTCCCAATGGCTTGGGGAAGCCCTCGCTCAACTGTCCTTATTGCCCCCTTGGTTGACACAAATGTATCCCCTGTTGAAGCTATTTATAGCGCTGGTGTCTCTCCTGTCTGGTGTCTCCCTACTAGACTTGTGTTACCTCTTATTGACTCTCTAAACCCTTTATAGGAGATTCTGACAGGCTCCCCTCCTCTCTGTGAAGTGTTACACCCCTTTAACTCATGTTTGTAACACGTATGGTCACAAAGAAAAATTGGATGTCAAATTTTGTCAGAGATCCAATAAGTTGTAAGTCTCTCGTTTGGGGATAGAACAACTCTCTTCTTCCTTTACTCACACTGTTCTATCTTTTCACTCGGCTAATTGAGTAGCCCTTGTATCAGTATAGTTGGTTCTATAGATATCTTTGGGAATTGTTTTGAACCGGATTCGTTGTCTTATGACTTATGTCCTGGCTTCTTTCGTTTGACCCTATGTCTTTTGACTTTCACCGTTGATTTCTGTCTCGACCTGTCCTCATATTGCCCGAAATGGCAACCCAAATACAAGTTGACTCTGTTATGAGTTCAACACATGAGCATAAGATGTTCATGTTCCCATTAATATCCCCTCCAACTCATATACATACAGTTTCACTCTTCACCTTCTCGCTTCCGCTTGTGAAAAGCTATTTTCAGTGTTATATTAAGGTTTTTAAGAAGTTATTGTGTCCCCTGAATTTAAGTTGTTGTTCTTTGAAACAAATAGTGTGTGCAACTTTTATGTGTTTGTTTTCCTGTTTGTTTGCGTGTTTCCTAATAAACTACAGTGTACCTAACTTGCTAACCTGTGTATGCGTTAGTGTATTAAATGTGTGTATTCCTTCGAGCGCCGTAAATCGGTTTATTGTGGTTACAAATGTTTGTTATTCTTATTTATGACCACAACTCCGCTTTAAGAAGCTCAAAGTATGTTCCCTATCTAATCTATTAAAGTATGGCAGTAACACACATAAAAACTTGACAACACATTGGTTACACAGATGACACAGACAAGTCAAAATAAGACGTTTCCAGCGGTGAAAAAATTTGCCGCTACCTTTATCTGTCTCTCTCTCTTTCTTTCCATGTTTACTAATTCTTACATTCTCTCCTCTCATGTATACCTCTTTCATACATCTTTCACTCGCTTTCATACTCTCCTTTTGCTAAAAACATTCACTCGTCATTAAAATATGGTTCATAGCATCACATAAATGAACATTACATATTTACAATAAATGATTGGCTGAATTATAACAGTATTCACGCCAAATGACTGTGCGGTTTGTTTGCACGTGTCATGTCTATACAAAATATACACGGTTGTAAAAATGGTTTGTCACCGATCCTGTAATATTAACTAATATGATTTGGTGTGCTGTTTTAAATTATCCCAAGGGAAATAATCTAACTAATTAATTTCATTTAAGAGAATTGAGTTAACTACCTTAAAGTGTTATTGGTACATGAAATGACGTTAATTCCTAAATGGTTGGGTTAGTTTAGAAATGATAATTTAGATAAATGAATTTATAAATGATTATGCGGTGATAAACTAATGTAATATCTAACAATTGTATTTCTATCATTGGTGTTACATTAAATGGTTTATTAACTAAATGATGGTGATTTCTAACTACCACATGACATAACTAAAGTTATATATGCATTTGAACATTTTGCAATTCAATTATTCACAGAAAAATGAAGTTATGTGTACTGTTAATAAAATAATATATATATATATATATATATATATATATATATATATATATATATATATATATATATATATATATATATATATATATATCACATTTACATTTCTATATCTAATTACACTAACTGAAGTCCTCCTTTCAGGTGTGAAGATGGAGCAATGTTCTTTGTATACTATTCTTATAACATAGTTCATTTCGGCAAAGTCTTCTATGCTCTCTTTCATGGATAGTGTATAAATATAGTTCCCTACTAACTTATGTAGGTTCACAGCTAACACTTCAACGTCAATATAACTTATGTGTGTGTCAGCGCATGTTACTTCTGCGTCTGTTCGTTACACTGCGTCTGTTCGTTACACTATTCATGGCACTGTTACTTTCACACCGTTTACATGTTTGGCGATGATAACGCACTTACAGTGTATCTTAATCACCACCTACGGCACTGATTTACTTAACATTTACAGTGTCACTGTTTCTGGTGATCTCTGGTCGATCTCTTCCTGCAAATCAGGTATTTCAATGGTTGACGGTCGACTCAAAGCGTCTGCCAAAGTGTTCAATCTTCCCTTTAAGTGTTGGAAAGTAAATGTGTAGTTCTGCAGAATCAAAGCCCACCTGTAGACTCTGTTATTATGGGGAATGCCAGACTGCATCACAGACAATGGAGAATTGTCGGTTTCGATCACAAACTGTGCTCCTGCCAAAAATCTATGAAATTTCTTAACACAATAGATTAAGCTGAGGCCCTCCAATTCTGATGCTGAGTATCTAGATTCAGCAGGGCTAATCTTCCGCCTTACGTACATTACTGGGTGGAACTTCCCTTCGTAGAACTGTCCTAGTATCCCAGATATGGAGATGGCACTCGCATATGTACGTAAAAAATAGGTAAGTTGTGGATTAGGCAAACGCAGGATAGGTGGAACGCTAAATAGGTATTTCAGTTTTGATAACGCGCTAATTAATCCTGCATCTTGTACAGATAATTTAGCCGAAGGTATTAAGATGTTAGAAAAAACACTGGTGATTTCCGCCAGATTTGGAATAAATTTACTATAATAGTTTACCAGACCCAGTAAACTTCGAACCTGTTTCTTGGTCGTTGGCATTGTCAAATTCAGAATCTTTGTGACGATCCTGTCATCTGTTCTTAATTGGCCCCTGCAGATGGTATGACCTAGGAAGTCAATTTGTTCCATGCCCAACTCTACTTTGGTTGGCTTGACTGTAAGCCCAAATACTCGCAACCTGTCGAAGACTTGTCGTAGTTTCAGTAGGTGTGATGTCCAGTCTTCCGTATGAATACATATGTCATCTATATATGTAGAAATATTAGTCATCCCATGGAGAAGATCCCTAGTTAGACGGATGAAAGTTGCTGGAGCGTTACGAAGGCCAAAAGGAAGAAAGCGCCACTCATATAGACCTAAAGGAGTGGAGAAAGCTGTTAAGGGAATCGAATTTATTTGCATCGGGACCTGCCAATATCCTTTCGTGAGGTCAAGCTTACTAAATATGCCAGATGTAGACATGTCCAAGATCAAATCCTCGCATGCTGTGATTGGTTCAGCATCAATTTTGGTTATGTTGTTTAACCGCCTATAATCGACGCAGAGTCGAATAGTTGAGTCCTTTTTTGGCGACAAGGACGATAGGGAAAGATTACTCTGAGTGAGATTTTTTGAATAATTCCACTCGACTCGAGAGATAGTAGTTCTTTGTCGAGATTCGACCTATAGTTTAAAGGGATAGAATAAGGTCGACACTTTATTGGAGTGTTATCAGTCAGAATAATAGAATGTTCTATTCTGTCTGTCTTTCCTGGGATGTCGGAGAATATGTCTCTGTATTCCGTCACTAGCTCTATTATTTGTCGTCGTAGGTCGTCTGTAAGTTTAGTTTCTATCTTTATGCTGTCAATGGTCGCAGTCGTGTCTACAGTAGGGACTGGTAATTCCATCTCGTCTTAGTCTGTGTCGTTCAATACTTGTGTGGTACTAGCTGCGTGTGCTGTTACCTGGCTAAGTGTGTTTGCGTTGTCGCTGTCGTGTGTCGCCCTACCTAGTGTAGTTGTGTTGTGTACGTCTGTCGTCCGATTACTTGGTGTTGGTGCATTTTGTTCGTCTGTCTGTTGTTCTTGTCGTGAGAAGTATGGTTTCAGCATGTTTATATGAAATATCTTTAATTTTCCTTTTATCGATATTTCATAATCCACATCTGATATTTTACGTTCAACGTTGAATGGCCCTTGTCAAGATATAGTAACAAATTACGTTTATCAGGTAGTAGAAGCAAAACCTTCTGATTTGGTTCAAGGTGTATAGTTTTAGCACCCTTATTTGCATAGTCGCGGTACATCTGTCCTTTCCTCTCCAAAGATGCCTTGGCTATAACACACGCTTTCATTATTCTATCGCGTGTCTCCGTTACCATCTCATACGGTGTTACTGCTGTTGGATTGTCTGGTAAGCTAGTAATTAGCTGATGGTAAATGGTTAGGGGTCCTCGAGGGTTCGCCCCATAAACTAACTCAAAAGGTGAGAAACCCGTACTCGAGTGCGGAATTTCTCTATGGGCAAAAAGCACTGCTGGCAGAATGGCTCACCTCGCTTCAGAGGTCACAGATTGTGAGAAGTGTATGGATATTTTGCTTTGCCATGCGAGAGTGCGGGGGGAATGAACAGGCTGATAGGCTGTCAGGGAATATACATCTTGGTGGTAAATTACCTGTGGACTAGGGAGAGATGGGCGTATGCCTATGGGATCAGGTGAAGACGGAAAAAAAGGGGGGGGGGACTGATTGAGAACTCGTATGTGGAAATAATGATTGCGGGGGATCGTGAAGGATTCTGGGAGTATCTCGAAACTGAGAGGGGATACCACGAGAACGTTCAATCAGATAGCGGTAGGAACGATTAGTAGTATGACTCTTCGCTGTCTGTTGAACGAAGGGACGGAGCCCGTATGGGAATGTCCTGAATGCAGTGATGTCGGTTCTTAGCTCAGATCAACTCAGCTCTCTGCATTCCGCTGTTATTGTTCTTTCACATCAGTTGTCGTCAAGTTTTCGTATTTATGTCTACTTACAATGTGGTAACACAGTCATGGCTGTCTATGTGTAATTTCTCTAATCAGTTCCTCTCATCTCATCTCATCTCATCTCATCTCATTTGGTTCCTCTTGTACCTTAAAGGCAATGGAGATGTATTTTCTGAGAAAAATGCAAAGTTTTCCATCATCCTAATGTGGTATGCCGGTAAGCGTGGGCGGTCAGATTTCGCCATCTCAAACGATCACCACGGCTCACCTCTGTGTCCCTGTCTCAACCATGCCCTGTGGCCAAGCCATCCAGGTATGTACTTCTATGCCTTCCCGTGTCGTTTTATCCTCCAACTTACCAGTCGACTGTTCATGTGACTGAAGTTTGTCTCCAATATCTGCAGACAGACATGTTATGAGCCTGGTTTCTATCGTCTCCCAAGTTGTAAAATATTAATTATGTATATTAATTATGTTTATTATTGATGTATATTATGTAAATATGTATATAATTATGTGTCTTCTTCCTCTGTGTCATTCTTACGGTTCCACTACATCTGCATAGAGTGTCTCCTATTCCATTATATTCTCATAACACGTCTATATCCTCAAAGGTTTTTTTGTCCCCTCACTATATACTCAAAACTTTATTCTTGTCTCACTGTATACTCAAGTTTCGTCTCTTCTCACTATATCCTCAAGTTTTTTCTCTTCTCACTATATCCTCAACAGTTTATATTCGTCCCACAATATCCTCAATAGTTTCTTCCCGTCTAACTATATTCTCAAGTTTCTTCTCTTTTCACTATATCCTCAAGTTTCTTCTCTTCTCACTATATCCTCAAGTTTCTTCTCTTCTCACTATATCCTCAAGTGTCTTCTCTTCTCACTATATCCTAGGGTTTCTTCTCTTCTCACTATATCCTCAAGTTTCTTCTCTTTTCACTATATCCTCAAGTGTCTTCTCTTCTCAATATATCCTAGGGTTTCTTCTCTTCTCACTATATCCTAGGGTTTCTTCTCTTCTCACTATATCCTAGGGTTTATTCTCTTCTCACTATGTCCTAGGGTTTCTTCTCTTCTCACTATGTCCTCAAATTTCTTCTCGTCTAACCATATCATCAACAGTTTCCTCTCGTCTTACTATATCCTCAAATTGCCTCTCTTCTCACTATATCCTCAAGTTTCTTCTCGTCTCACTAGGCCTATATCCTCAATTCTTCTCGACTCATTATGTCATCAAAAAGGTCTTTTTACCTCACTATTTCCTCATTTCTTATCGACTTACAATGTCCTCAAAAGTGTCTCTCTACCTCATTATATCCTTATTTCTTATAGACTCACTATGTCATCAAAAGTATCTTTTTACCTCACTATATCCTCATTTCTTCTTGACTCAGTATGTCCTCAAAAGTGTCTTTGCACCTCACTATATCCTCATTTCGTATCGACTCATTAATTCCTCATCTTCTTACCTCACTATATCCTCCAACCTTTGTTTCCGCTTCACTATAAGCTCTCGCAGTGTCTTCTGTTTCTCTTGTCCACTCTATTCTCACCAAGTTATCGTACGCTATTTAATTATCCTAACATGTGGTCATGTCCTGTTGTTCTACGATATTCTTACAATGTTTCATTACATCTGAACGGTATTAATGTTACGAGGGCCAGTCAATAAGTAAGTCACACTGTTCAGTAGGATGGCAGGTAAATGTAGTTGGTGAATTCTACAGGTGCCATTAAGTGACAGCAACATCGAACTTTATATTCCCGTTGTCAGGTGGTGCTAGGTCTCTCATGCGCAAGCGCAGCGCATAAACAAATTGGCGACTGTGCTTACGGAGCGTACAACCAATGGGCAACGTGCTGCTGTGCTTTCTTTTCTTTTTTTTTATTTTGGTGGGCAAAAGGACTGCCTGCAAAAGACAATGATAAGGAAATGCTTTTGAATCGTACTGTGAAGATCTGTCGACGATTCATGATGTAATTCGAAGAAAACGTCCAGGAATGCTGACTAGAGGAGTGTTGCTTCTTCATGACAATGCCAGACTACATACGGCTCGAGTAACTCAGGAGAAAATTAACCAAGGTGGAAAGTTCTAGAACATCCACATTACAGCCCCGATTTAGCCCTTAACGATTTCCACCTTTTTGATCCACTGAAAACACACCTTGGTGGGAGACATTTCGCGAATGACGCCGAAGTTGAATGTGAAGTGAAAACGTGGTTTAGAAAACAGAGCACTTAGTTCTATGCAGCCGGTTTGGTGGAACTGATAAAACGATAGGATACGTGCATCAATGTTGGTGGAATTTATGTTAAGAAATAAAGGGACAATGTATGTATAAAAATAAACTGGTTTCGAGTTATCATATTTAGTTATTTTTTCTACAGCCATTTGTGAGTTACTTATTGACTTCCACTTGTATCTTGAGACCTCAGAATTCATTAATCAGAAACCAAACAAATCAGCAACAAAACATATAACCACTCTTGACAAGAACAACACGCGTTTTCATTTTGTTTTTGAGAACATGTATTGTCTTGCGCCAATGGCCACTAGTCGTGTAAGAAATGTTTGTTGCACACGTCATCACCAAACCAGATGTAGGATAGCAATGCAGTATTCCATCGCTAGCTGAGTTAAGTGTGCTGTGCTGTTATTGTTAACTCCTCGAGGTTTCGTATCAACAGGATGGTAAGATAATGATGTTTATAAAAATGAAAACATAATCTTCATTTGACAAAGTCAGCTCGCTCACTTAACAGAAAGAAGTACATATTAGTAAATAGACAGATAAAAGCCTCGCCAGTTAATAGAATCTGCGTTGCGGATTGGGTGTTGAGGTGAATCTCGGTACAGGGAGCTCCTCCACATATGTGGCTATGTCTTGGGCAGTCAGTGAGGACCTGTACTGTAGTTCGCCCACCGATCTCCCATAACCATAGGCTTTGAACCTCGGTAGATAGTACATGGTATTCTCCTTGATACACAGGTCACTGTCCTTGCCACAGTTCACGGCAGCAAAAGATACGTTTGGTCTGTCCACGATCTGTGCTGCCTGCAGGAAACATTAAAAACAAAAATAGTTACGTATATTTCACAGGACGTAGCAGTCAACACCAGTATTTTGGCTGATTCGTGATTCCGGTTCAAGTTTTAGGGTCATTAGTTTGCTATTGTTTTCTGAACGATCGTTACCTATAAATTTTTTTCGAAAAAACCAGCACTGCCTTATTTTGAACCCGGGTGTACGGGATTACGAATCTGGGAAACATCAAACACAGTTATAAAAACTTGGCTTCGCCATGGACGCGGCTGAGAAATATCAGAGTTTTAACATCTTGGCTTCGCCATGGAGACCGGCTGAGAAATATCAAACAGAGTTTTTAAAGAACTTGGCTTAGAACTTGCAGAACTAATTACACACACCAGGCTACAACCATAGGGCAGTTGTGACAGTCTTATTACAATCTTAGTACATGTAATCGCCTAGTCAGTTTAGTCTTATAGTCTGTTCACATTTGGGTGCCTCCATATAAACATCCATATCTCAGTAACCAACTGAGGGAAAATGATGAGATTTAGCATATAACCTTATCATTATGTCCACCAAACAAAAAGATATTTGTTCTGGAGATTGTGCAGCAGATTTCAATGTTTGTTTTTATGCGGTATATAATTTATGGGTCAGGGATTAAGTCCATAATTTTAAATGGATTACACTTTCACCCAGACAATCAATCAATCAATCATGTGCCATGCCGGAAAGCGTGGGCGGTCATGACTCGCCATTCACTCGATCACCAGTGTCGTGGATCAGCTCAGTGTTCCTGTCTCGTCCATGCCATGTGGCCAAGCCATCCAGGTATTTTCCTCTCGGTTTTCTTCTTGGTCTGTTCCCCTCGATCTTGCCAGTTGTCACTAAGTTCTCCAATCCATTTCTTCTCATAACATGTCCAAAATGTTTTGACTGTCTACATCTAATTTCTCTAACCAGTTTACGATGTTCATTTGTCTCCTGTAGTACTTGGTCATTGGTTTTTCTGTCTGTCCATGGTATTCTTTGCATTTTCCCCAGAAACCACATTTCTGCAGCCATCAGATGCTTTTCAGCTTGACTGCTCATTGTCCAAGTTTCACATCCATACAAAAGAACAGGCTCTATGTGTCCCCTCAACACTCTTTTTCTCGTTTCAATTGACATCTTTTTATTGGTCAGAATGTTTTTCATCTTGCTAAAGGCTACTTTCGCCATGGCGATTCTTGTTCTAATCTCTTCAAGGCATCTCCCATCAGACTGTTCCAAGATAATTGTACCGATTCACTTGTTGAAGAATATTTCCATTTACTTGTATATTACATTGTGGCACTTCTTCCTTCCTACTGACGACCATAACCTGAGTCTTTTTACAATTTAATTCTAACCCCAGTTGCTCACTGTGTACAACAACCGCATCTACTAATTGTTGCATTTCGTGCGCATTGTCTGAAATTAATACTGTATCATCTGCATATCTAATGTTATTGATGTTTCGTCCTCCAATGCTGATTCCATTTATATCCTCTACATTTCTGAAAATATTTTCACTGTACAGGGAAAAAAGATCTGGAGACATCACACATCCCTGCCTAACACCTCTCTTATTTGGCTGATACTGTCCCACTTCATTATCAATCCTTATTGCAGCTTGTTGTTTCCAATATATGTTTTTTATAAGTAGAATGTCTTTCCCATCAATTTCTAGATCTGCAAGCATATCCACCATGCTGACATGTCTAACTCTATCAAAAGCCTTTGTATAGTCAATAAAGCAAAAGATGTATATCCTTGTTAACTTCTATAGCACGTTCAATAACTGTTCGCAGCATATACACAGCATTTACTGTACCCTTTCCTTCTACAAACCCGCATTGTTCTTCCCCTATTTCAGGTTGTATCTTCTTCCTCACTCTTTGCATGATAATTCTTAGCAAAATCTTTGTGAT
Source organism: Cepaea hortensis (assembly GCA_963921405.1). Taxonomy (NCBI): domain Eukaryota; kingdom Metazoa; phylum Mollusca; class Gastropoda; order Stylommatophora; family Helicidae; genus Cepaea; species Cepaea hortensis. Next base: position 96,996,889 of record OY992891.1, read on the forward strand.
GTGACTAATTATACTAATTGTTCTATGTTGATCACATTCCAAGGTTCCTGATTTCTTTGGGATTGCAATAAATACAGAGTTACATAATTCAGGAGGTATATCTCCAGTATCATATAATGTGTTCAGCAGTCTGGTGACTTGATCTAGTCCAAATTCTTCTAAAGCTTTAATCATTTCTCTTGTGATGTTATCTGCACCGGGGGCCTTGCCAGCTTTCATATCCTTAAGAACATTTCGAACCTCCATCTCCAAAATTGGCGGACCTTCATTATTAAATCTAATATCATACTGTTCGTCTCTGTTATCATCATAAAGGTGTTTCACATAATCTGTCCATACCTGTAGAATCTGGTCTTTTTCTATTATGATTTCGCCATCTTCAGGTTTTAGACACCCTGTTGATGTACTTGTTCTTTTATTAGCAAGTTCCTGAATTCTTTTGTGCACTAATTTGGTATTTTGACAGTTGTGTTGGCTTTCAATTTCTAAGAACTTTTCCTCAAGCCATGCTTCTTTTGCCTCCTTACATAATGTTCTGACTTGTCTGTGAATTTCTTCATATTTGACAGAACTATTTTTGTTGAGTCTTCTTGTTTCCATGAGATGTAAAATTTCTTCAGCCATCCAATTCTTACGACCCACCTTCTTTATTTTTGGAATAGTTGTTTATGCAGCCACATTGATTGAATTCTTCAACGTTTCCCATTGATCATCCACATCCTGGAATAGGATCTCTAGATCAGACCAAATTTCAAATCTGTTCTGTACTTCTATGTTGAATTTGTTTTGTATTTCCTTGTCATTACTCAATGTACACAAATCATATTTAGTGTTTCCTGTTATATACTTGACTTTCTTCAACTTTATCCTCAATGTTCCTGTGAGTAATTTGTGGTCACTATAACAATCAGCACTGGGAACTGTTTTTGCTATTGTTAATGCGTTTCTAAATCACCCAGACACAACGGCGCTTTTAAAAAAAGAATTTCTCGTGGTACACATTGTGGCAAGAACGGCGTGCAATTAAATGGGAGTGTTCAGAGATGTCTTCGTAATGTGCGTCCTTTCATGAAACGTGATTATTTTATAAGTCTTACCATTTATCACAAACATTGGAATGTGTGAATATTGTTGAATGGGATTCAATGGGACATTTTGTACACTTCAAAGCAACACTATGAAGTTGTACACATATATTTGTCAAGGAGCTAACCGCAGGAAACTTTCATACAATTACAAATCCCGAAAGAAGAACAGTGCATGCTTTGAGTTTGAGTAAACGGCCATTTCGTCGATTGGTGCAAGAATCTGGAATGAGACCACCACGCAATAAGCAAACGGTAGGTAGAAAGGCTAATGTAGAGAGCTGTGACAAGGATGTCATAAGGCAAGCAATTATAAACATGCTGGATACCAAAGAAACAGTGACTGTAAGAAAACGTGTGGTTTGGTTGAGAAATAACAATGGCATAGAGTTATCCATGTCGTATATTTTGAAGGGACTGGCAATCACTAAAGTGCATGACCCATCTCTGTTAAAGGTAGCTGGGCCCCATCCTCTTCTTATATGTAAATAGATCAAGAATACGACCCTTGAAAGATTTACAGACTCGGATTTGGTTATTTGTCTAAGGGTGTGTGGTCCTCTTTTAATAGAAAAGTCATCACTAGGTTTGTCCCCTGTCTTTCCACCTGGTATTTAATGGTATAGCTCACGAACCCCCTTCTTCCATCTTAAGAAATTGTCTGAAAAGACTTTCTCAATAAGAATCAGGTGCAATATAACATGGATTTGGAACAGTTAAAGATGAAGAGTCTCCTGTTCTCTCTCTCCAACTAAGAATTTATCTTATGTGAATGTGTATCTGTTAATTAAACATTCAACAAACACAAGGGAGCATTGAGACATGTTCCACACACAAGATAGAGATTTTCCCACAGATAGTTTGGACTGACAAATTAAGTGGAAGAGATCTTCACATTTAAACAAATTTATTGACTGTGCCAGTTTCTTTTGGCCTATTTGACATTTTCTTTGTTCTTTCATCAGCTGTTAACATTTACAGAATGAAATAGAAAAAAAAAACTTTCATAGGACCAAGTATAGTCAGTCAATAAATAATAACATTCATTGTGTAGTGAGATATTTTAACTACCAAAATGTGTTATAGTTAACAATTTCTACATCCAACAATAATTCAAGAAAATCATTTTCTGAGAGGGTGAAGTTTGTGGGAGTGATAAGAAAACCTGGTGTGATGAGATGTGGATAAGCCTGGGTCCATGGTCTGATGGATCCACTTCAGGTTGGGCCAGTTTAGCTTCACTGAAGACTTCTCATTCTCTGCTTAAGGCTGGAGTCATCTGCCATCACAGGTGTTGATCATCTCATTCACTCCTCTTCCCTCCTTGTTGGTTAGGTGTGGCACCAAGACATCACTGTTTAAAATTCATACAGGTATGTATAATCCTTTACAGCATGTTCATAGTGTGAACACAACATAACAAAACAAAAATGATAAGATCAGAAGAAGTATTGTTGTGTTACTTTGGGGTGGGTCAGAGATTATTACACTGGATGCAGCTTCTGTTGTCTGGTACCTGCTGTATGCATTTCCTCAGTGGACCTGTAGTTCAGTGAGTAGTGTACAGTCAGACACAGATAAGAGTGATAATGTGATGTTCCCTGAATCATGGTAATCAAGCTGACAGGCAAGATCAACACAAGTATGAGATGCATTTGTATAAATGGCATACATTTAAACATCCACATTACTCTATTTGTTCTACATTGTGTATATAATTGTTTATCTGTACTTTCCAAGGCAACTACTTCCTATTCTAAATCATTTCCTTGTTCCTGCCGTTGTGGTGTGGAGTTGTGTGGTGTGAAGTGTATTGTGTTGAGTTAACTTCTGTTGTGTGGGGTTCCATAGCTTGTACTAATTGTCCTCACATCTACATCAGTTAATATGAGTTTAACTCATCTAGTGTGCTTTTATTGTGGTTCATGTCCAACATACAGAATTTCTGATGTGTATTTGTTACAAAATGTAATCTATACAAGGTCATGACACAATATATTAGAAAAAAATTATTACTTAAAGTATTTTTCCCTAATACTCTCCTCCTCTCTGTCTACTTATACTTCTCCTACATCTTTTACCAGTGCATATCATGTCCATTCTGTTGGCGACACAGTTGGCTATAGACCAAGGTAATTATCACCCGTTAGTCTGAGCAGATTAAGTAGGTCGGCTATCACAAATGACGTTTGTGAACATAAACCTATTTTAAGCAATGCAGTTGATGTAGTGCGTTGTCTAAATAAAATCTGACACATGAATAAACTAATTTCTATCAAATACTATTTGTTTTCAATCCGTAAAGAGAAAAGGAAGAGTATAATTCATGTTTCAGTTCTTTAGATTGCAAAATAGACAGAATTAAGTACATTTTTAAGCAAGGTAGTGTTTCGTTTGCACCAGCTGACTATCTCTGCAGAAACGTTTTCCTAGAAGTTTTTGATGAAAAGCATTTGAGTGCATTGGAAATTTCATCTTGTACATTATTCTGTGATAGATTATAGTCATATGCACATAGTGAAGTTGTTAGATGTAGTGTAGAAAGTCAGAGTTTTGCAGTTTTGAGAAATTATAAGATGTCGGTTTCGCCGGGGAAGTGGCGCCAGTATTGAAGTTGCGATCGGCAGTTTTTCACATTTTCAGAGATTTATTTTATCAAAAATACAATTCATTGGACGCACAACACTGGATACCTTTACGTTATACATCTTGGTACCACTTAGATCTGAGAATCACGCGCTTACCTCAGACTAGATCAAACTGCCCGTTGTAAAAGTTTGAAAGTTGGACAACACATAGCTTTGGCGACTGCTCGCTCGCTCTGAAGTCATAGAAGTGCGCGGTTTTATTAAAGCGGCGCCCAAGCTGGGGGACGCTATATCCACGTGATGTGTCTCTACCAGTCACATTCTATTCTGTTGACGCTAACCCTTCTATTCTTATCCTGGCATCTGTCTGTCATTAGTATCGCTTAGTGCGTTCGATGTTCTACGGTGCTGTAATTGTTTCGATAATCTCTGGGTTGCTGTGTAACGTTGACGCGCTGAAAATGATGGATAGGTGAATATGTCACATAGCCCCACTCCAGATTGTTCTAGGGTATGGAACTAAGTTTCCAGCATTTACAGTGGTCAAGCTTTTTCTATATGATTTACTCCAATGTATTCTCTCCTGTATCTGATTGACCTGGTTCATCAGACACTGGGTGTCGACTTAGAAAGTCTGCTCCCACATTCATCTTTCCAGGGACATATTCTATCTGGAACGAGTATGGTTGTAGAAGTAGTGACCACCTCATAAGTCTTGCATTCAAATTTTTGGATGCTGCGAGAAACATAAGTGGTTGATGATCACATTGTACAGTGAAGTGTTTTCCATATAGGTATGCCTGAAACTTCTGTACACTCCATACGAGAGCTAAACATTCTCTCTCGATAACACTATAATTCTTCTCCGCTGCATTCAATTTCCTGCTGGCATAAGCTACAGGGAATAGCTCTGATGTTTCATCTCCTTTTCTCTGCAACAGCGTTGCCCCAATTCCTATGTCACTGGCGTCTGTACGCAGTACGAATGGTTGGTTGAGATCTGGCAGATGTAAAACTGGGTGATTGGTTAAGGCTTGTTTGAGTGCTGTGAAAGCTCTCTCACATTCAGCAGACCAATTGACTTTCTCTGGGTTCCCTTTTTTGGTAAGATCCGTTAAAGGTGCTGACGGAGTATTGAAGTCTTTAATGTATCGTTGATAGAATCCACCCAAAGATACGAATGATCTCACATCCTTCTTTGTCTTTGGACGAGGTGCTCTCTGGAGTTTGTCCACGTTTCCTTCCTGTGGAGTTATTAGTCCATGAGATATCTTATGACCTAAAAAGTCCAATTCTTGGAATCCTACTTGACATTTCTTTGGCCTAGCCGTTAATCCAGTTTCTCTGAGTCGTCTGAACAAAAGATGTAGTGTTTCTACATGCTTGTCAAATGTTTCAGTTGCGATCAGTATATCATCCATAAAGTGACTAATGTCTGGATGTTGTAGTGGGTCAAGTAATTTTCTCATCATACGTGTAAAAACGCTAGGAGCATTACTTAATCCGAATGGAAGTACGTTGAACTCATAGTGTCCTCCAGGCGTACTGAAAGCTAACCATGGTCTAACCTCCTCCTTTACAGGAATCTGATAATATCCCTTACTGAGATCAATCCTAGTAAAGTACTTCGCTCGGTTGAGTGCTGTGAAGAGTTTGTTCTGATCAGGCAGAGGTTCTGCTTGAAATTCAGTAATAGCATTGAGCTGTCGATAGTCGATGCACAATCTATGTTCTCCACTTGGCTTTCTCAATAATACGACGCTGGCACTGTAAGGTGATTCAGATGGTGAAATTATTCCTGCGGTGAGTAGCTGTTGTATTTCTTCCTCTAAAGTCTTTTGCTTTGCATAAGGAACTGGGTAAGTCTTGACTCGCACAGGCACTGTGTCATTTAACTTCATGTCAAATTCCTCCAAATCAGTTCTTCCTGGCTTATCTGTAAGTACGTCTGCATACATAACCATAAGTTCCCGAATCTGCTCCTGCTGATCCTTTGTTAAGTTGGGATTAATTTCCACATCCTTAAAGGTTTCTTTGGCTTGCAGTGGGTACTCGACTCCCATTGTTGATCCTTCTTCGACTTCAGTAGCCACACTCATGGCCATCAGATGTGCAGGTTCGGTGGTTGAGGGTCTTTCATTATATTTCTTCAGAAGGTTTATGTGAAATACTTTCATCTTGCCTTTGACAGAAATCTTGTAGTTGGTACGTGAGATTTTCTCCGTCACTACATAAGGTCCTCTCCATCCTATTTGCAGCTTATTCTGACTGGTTGGAAGCAGCAACATCACCTTCTCTCCCACCTCTAACTCTCTATCTTTTGCCTTGCGATTGAAGTAGCTAGCAATTCTTCGTCTGGCTTTACGTAGATTGACATTCGCTTGTTTCCAACTGTGTTGTAAACGATTCTTCAACTCGGCAACATACGTAGATGCAGTCACGACTGTATCGTCTGTATGATCATCAGTCCATGTTCGTAGCAATGCCTCCAATGGCCCCTTGATTGGTCGTCCAAACAACAATGTTGCTGGAGCAAAACCTGTTGAGTGATGGGGTACCTCCCTATAAGCGAATAGTGCTGCGGGTAAATACAAGTCCCAATCCTCCGTATTCTCCTGGGCAATTTTGCGCAGAATACTAATCAAGGTCCCGTTCCACCGCTCCACAAGTCCGTTGGATTGCGGGTAATATGGTGAACTAAAGATATGGCGTGAATGAAAAAGTCTAAATGTCTCCTCCATAAGTTTACTACGAAACTGTGAACCGTTGTCCGTCAAGATTCTTTGGGGGAATCCTAGACGTGTGAATATTCCTAATAATGCTTCAGCAACGTGTTTGGAGTCACAGCTTGGCATAGGAACCGCTTCGGCCCACATGGTCGTTGTGTCCACAAGCGTTAATATGAATCGATTTCGCCTCTTCGTTGCGGAGAGGGGTCCGATTATGTCTACAGCTACCTTCTCGAACGGTATTCCTGTTATGGGCAGATCACCCAACATTGCCGGTGGTGTCCGGTGTTTTGGTGATACTTTCTGACACTGTGGGCATGATTTTACAAACCGTTGTATGTCTGCGTTCATCCCTGGCCAAAAGTAGTGAGTTGCAATGCGTTGTGTAGTGGCGTTGATACCCATATGCCCACTAAAGGGTAGACTGTGGCCCATTTCAAGAATCTGAGCCCTGTGTGGAGTTGGTACAACAAGTTGGTTGAACTCTTGTCCAGCTCTCCCTGCTTTCCTGTATAGAAGTGCTGACTTCATAAACAGCTCACCTTTACGTGGAGGTAAATGTGATTTAGGCAGTTTCCTGAAGCAGGGTTCCAAGGTGCTATCGGCTTCTTGTGCCCTCTTCAGTTCCTCCTTTCGAGGGATTGGCGTAGTTGTTTCCGGAGTCTTTTTCGTCTGGGATCGAGTTGTCATCGTCGACATCGCCACAGGTTGAACAGGTTCTCCTAGAATTATAAATCTACAGCCAAGAATTACGGGATATATAGGATCTTCTAAGACTGCAGCCTTGATTGTCCCAGTGACATAACGAGATGCTATGCTCACCTTTGCCACCGGAAGAGACATAGTCGCAGAGCTCTTCAGGGGTCCCTGTAATTCGACGATCTCCTCTGTCACCTGTTCCGGGTGAACTAAGGATGATGATACAACACAGTCGTACGATAACCCGGTATCATAGAGACAGGTCGTCTTGAATCCATTCAGCAATATGGACTCGACAACCGGAAGATGAGATGCGGTGTCTTTATGAGGTGTCTGGTTGGACGTTTCATCAGTGTTCACTCCTTTCTCTCTTCGGCTGGCCAAACAAGCAGCTGTGTGTGGAGGTGGCTTCTTCCTACAATTCTTCAATGTGTGTCCTTTAATTTTACAATTAGTGCAGAATAATTTTTCCTCCTTCGCTGTTGTTTGGGCTGTGTTCTGAGGGATGTTTTTGGTTTTCCCATTTTTCTTGGTGCCTAAGTTGCCATCACCTTCCTTTGCTTTTGAAGTTTTATCCTGAGGGGGAATGTTGGCCGAACGTCCCTTACCTCCGATTTCCTTCTGAGATTTCTCAAATCTCTCGGCTAGGATGATGATGCTTTCTAGTCGGTCAGCTCCGTTCTGGGTTAAGAATGCTTTCATTTCATTCGACATCTTTCCTTTTAGTTGATCTATGATGATCATCTCTCGGAGCCCTTCGAAACTCTCATCAAACCTACCTAGACTTGCCCATCGTTGAACATAAGATTTCAGCCTTTCAACTAATTGCGCATAACTTTCGCCCGGTTCTTTCCTTGCGGTTTTGAATCGAACTTTGTAAGAGTCCCCGTCCACTTCGAATCGGCTCAAGAGTGCCTTTTTGAGTGTTTCGTAATCCTGTTGTTCTTCTCGAGTGAGTCTAGAGAACACGTCATACGAGGTAGACCTTAAAGCCTGCGATAGTTTCGTCGCCCATTTTTCCTGTTCTAGACCACAACTGACGCACATAAGTTCGAAACGTGATAAAAAAGCCTCGACATTGTCCGTCTGTTCATTAAATGGTTCTAGTGGAAATGACATCGCTCCGGAATTTTGGTACGAGACGTTGGAATGTTGTTCTGTCACTGGAAAACCTAGTGAGTTTGAGGGGGTGGGGGGAATCCCTCCCTCTAGTCTTCGGATCTCCAGATCAGTCTCCATTCTTTTCAACTCCAGTTGATGTTGACGTTCTCGTTCCCTATCCCTTATTTCATCTTCATGTTTCCTTTGTTCTAACTCATAAGCTTGTAGGCGTTGTTTCTCCTTTTCAGCGATTTCAGCTTGAAGTTTCTGTTGTTCTAATTCATATGATTGTAGGCGTTGCTTCTCCTTTTCAGCGATTTCAGCCTGCAACTTACTCTCCTTCTCAGCTATTTCAGCTTGAAGTTTCTGTTGTTCTAATTCATATGATTGTAGGCGTTGCTTCTCCTTTTCAGCAATTTCAGCCTGCAACTTCCTCTCCTTCTCAGCTATTTCAGCCTGCAGTTTCTCCCTCCTGTCAAATTCATCTGATACAAATTTAGCCAGCTCAGGGCCGTCTAAATTGCATAGCTTGCCTATTTCAACTGTCTGGGCACGGAACTTAGCAGCCTCGGCCATGCTCTATTTTTGTCTACCCTATCTTTTTGTAAAAAAAAATAATACTGTGCAGTTTGCTCAGGTCTGGGTAAGCCTGTCACTTCCCGGATCTGAAATTATACAGCATAACATGCACAATATTAACAAGCAAAAACTAACTAATGTCCGCTGACCCAAGTAAAATAGTTCTTATACACCACGAGAATCTGACCTAAGAAATAATTGCAACTTAAATTCTTGTCTTTCTGTCAATGCTCCTCAAGCTAAAGACAGAAGCAAAGAAGTACCCAGAATGATTGCACTCTTCCCAAAAGAACCTGAAATTTTGATAGAGATTTCCCTATGGAGAAAAATTTTCCCCAGTCGGTGATGAAATTCTCTAAGTCCAAATTCCTCTATAGAAAGACATCTTCTCGAAAGAGAAATGTTGTAGATGGTAAATTCTCACTCTATTTCCTCTGGAACACCTTTTTCTGAAATATAGACCTATTTGAAAGAGGCCCTCCTTTTTTCAGAAGAAATGATCAGTCACTTGCCATATTCTATCTATAATTGTCATTCATATCATATGGAGGTCAATCAGTACCCCACATGATGTTCATTTATCATATGTGAAGTGACAAAGTTAAAAATCTTAATTTGTTTAACAACCTCTATAATTGTCAATCATATCATATGGAAGTCAATCAGTACCACACATGATGTCTATTCAACATATGTAAACATGACAAAGTTGGAAATCTAAATCTGTGTAACAATTTCTATAATTGTTCAAAACAAGTACAATGTCACCAATTCACACATGAATACTGTTCACATCTAGTGTCACTGATCTACTATAGTTTAGAATCCCTCGTCAGATATCTATCTATTCCCAGGGTTTATCATCTAGGATAATAGTTATCTAAACTGTCTGCTGGGTTTCAAAGTCCGGGACGGGCATCCAATATATGTCGTATATTTTGAAGGGACTGGCAATCACTAAAGTGCATGACCCATCTCTGTTAAAGGTAGCTGGGCCCCATCCTCTTCTTATATGTAAATAGATCAAGAATACGACCCTTGAAAGATTTACAGACTCGGATTTGGTTATTTGTCTAAGGGTGTGTGGTCCTCTTTTAATAGAAAAGTCATCACTAGGTTTGTCCCCTGTCTTTCCACCTGGTATTTAATGGTATAGCTCACGAACCCCCTTCTTCCATCTTAAGAAATTGTCTGAAAAGACTTTCTCAATAAGAATCAGGTGCAATATAACATGGATTTGGAACAGTTAAAGATGAAGAGTCTCCTGTTCTCTCTCTCCAACTAAGAATTTATCTTATGTGAATGTGTATCTGTTAATTAAACATTCAACAAACACAAGGGAGCATTGAGACATGTTCCACACACAAGATAGAGATTTTCCCACAGATAGTTTGGACTGACAAATTAAGTGGAAGAGATCTTCACATTTAAACAAATTTATTGACTGTGCCAGTTTCTTTTGGCCTATTTGACATTTTCTTTGTTCTTTCATCAGCTGTTAACATTTACAGAATGAAATAGAAAAAAAAAACTTTCATAGGACCAAGTATAGTCAGTCAATAAATAATAACATTCATTGTGTAGTGAGATATTTTAACTACCAAAATGTGTTATAGTTAACAATTTCTACATCCAACAATAATTCAAGAAAATCATTTTCTGAGAGGGTGAAGTTTGTGGGAGTGATAAGAAAACCTGGTGTGATGAGATGTGGATAAGCCTGGGTCCATGGTCTGATGGATCCACTTCAGGTTGGGCCAGTTTAGCTTCACTGAAGACTTCTCATTCTCTGCTTAAGGCTGGAGTCATCTGCCATCACAGGTGTTGATCATCTCATTCACTCCTCTTCCCTCCTTGTTGGTTAGGTGTGGCACCAAGACATCACTGTTTAAAATTCATACAGGTATGTATAATCCTTTACAGCATGTTCATAGTGTGAACACAACATAACAAAACAAAAATGATAAGATCAGAAGAAGTATTGTTGTGTTACTTTGGGGTGGGTCAGAGATTATTACACTGGATGCAGCTTCTGTTGTCTGGTACCTGCTGTATGCATTTCCTCAGTGGACCTGTAGTTCAGTGAGTAGTGTACAGTCAGACACAGATAAGAGTGATAATGTGATGTTCCCTGAATCATGGTAATCAAGCTGACAGACAAGATCAACACAAGTATGAGATGCATTTGTATAAATGGCATACATTTAAACATCCACATTACTCTATTTGTTCTACATTGTGTATATAATTGTTTATCTGTACTTTCCAAGGCAACTACTTCCTATTCTAAATCATTTCCTTGTTCCTGCCGTTGTGGTGTGGAGTTGTGTGGTGTGAAGTGTATTGTGTTGAGTTAACTTCTGTTGTGTGGGGTTCCATAGCTTGTACTAATTGTCCTCACATCTACATCAGTTAATATGAGTTTAACTCATCTAGTGTGCTTTTATTGTGGTTCATGTCCAACATACAGAATTTCTGATGTGTATTTGTTACAAAATGTAATCTATACAAGGTCATGACACAATATATTAGAAAAAAATTATTACTTAAAGTATTTTTCCCTAATACTCTCCTCCTCTCTGTCTACTTATACTTCTCCTACATCTTTTACCAGTGCATATCATGTCCATTCTGTTGGCGACACAGTTGGCTATAGACCAAGGTAATTATCACCCGTTAGTCTGAGCAGATTAAGTAGGTCGGCTATCACAAATGACGTTTGTGAACATAAACCTATTTTAAGCAATGCAGTTGATGTAGTGCGTTGTCTAAATAAAATCTGACACATGAATAAACTAATTTCTATCAAATACTATTTGTTTTCAATCCGTAAAGAGAAAAGGAAGAGTATAATTCCTGTTTCAGTTCTTTAGATTGCAAAATAGACAGAATTAAGTACATTTTTAAGCAAGGTAGTGTTTCGTTTGCACCAGCTGACTATCTCTGCAGAAACGTTTTCCTAGAAGTTTTTGATGAAAAGCATTTGAGTGCATTGGAAATTTCATCTTGTACATTATTCTGTGATAGATTATAGTCATATGCACATAGTGAAGTTGTTAGATGTAGTGTAGAAAGTCAGAGTTTTGCAGTTTTGAGAAATTATAAGATGTCGGTTTCGCCGGGGAAGTGGCGCCAGTATTGAAGTTGCGATCGGCAGTTTTTCACATTTTCAGAGATTTATTTTATCAAAAATACAATTCATTGGACGCACAACACTGGATACCTTTACGTTATACATCTTGGTACCACTTAGATCTGAGAATCACGCGCTTACCTCAGACTAGATCAAACTGCCCGTTGTAAAAGTTTGAAAGTTGGACAACACATAGCTTTGGCGACTGCTCGCTCGCTCTGAAGTCATAGAAGTGCGCGGTTTTATTAAAGCGGCGCCCAAGCTGGGGGACGCTATATCCACGTGATGTGTCTCTACCAGTCACATTCTATTCTGTTGACGCTAACCCTTCTATTCTTATCCTGGCATCTGTCTGTCATTAGTATCGCTTAGTGCGTTCGATGTTCTACGGTGCTGTAATTGTTTCGATAATCTCTGGGTTGCTGTGTAACGTTGACGCGCTGAAAATGATGGATAGGTGAATATGTCACAATCCAAAACAACTTTGTGGAAAATTATGGGCCATTTGGCTTCATGTTTAGAAAGTACAAGGAAGATAGAAATATCATTTGCGAGCATCCGCATTTAGGACCACGAGAAGCAGATACCTACGTGAAATAAGGGAAATGCGCAAAGAAAATTATGACATAGTTTATGTGGATGAAACTTGGATCAATGCGCACCACACAAGTGATAAGGAATGGCAATCAGTGGATGGAAAGATAAAGCGATATGTGCCCAGTAGTAAAGGGCAGCGTTTGGTCAAAGCCCATGCTGGTAGTACTTATAATGGCTTACTATAGAATGCTGGACTCGTGTTCGTATCAAAGCATACAGACAACAGGGATTATCATAATGAGATGAATGGTAATATATTTAGCTATTGGCTCGAGAACACAGTGCTTCTATTCCTAGATAGACCGTCTTGTCTAACTATGGAGAATACATCATATCACAGTGTAATTGCCCAAGAAGACAAAATACCTACGACATCGAGCACTAAGGAAGCGATAAAGATATGGCTCCGAAGGGAAAACATACCATTTTCAGAAACGTGTTTTAAGCTATAGATGTTGTCCCTTGTAAAACAGTAGAAAATAGCAAGAAATATCAAATCGACAAGTTGCTAGAAGAGCATGGTCATAGGTGCTTGAGACTTCCGCCGTATCATTCTCATTTAAACTCTATAGAGCTTGTGTGGATTAAAATTACAGGACAGGTGGCAGCTGACAATACTACATTCACATTTTCTGACGTCAAGATACTAACCCAGACCGCGCTATTAAAAATTGATAAAAGTTCGGAAAAAAATGTGACGACCAATTTTTGAAAAAGAAAGATGACTATTGGAGAAAGGATGGATTGAATTTTATGCAACCAAGAGCAGTCATCAATCTACTGGAATCGTCCGACACAGATTAAGGTCTGGGCAGATCGCAGACATTAATCCACATGCGCATCTACCGGGATATTTTGCTTCAACTATTCAGAAGAATGCAGACCCTAAACATGACAGCATCGGCACAAACAATACAACTTGTCGATGGCAACAGTTTAAATTCCACAGTGATTAATTTTCAGTTTCGCAAGCCCTCAACGGTGACAACCATGGGCGTTGAAAACAACAACAAAACAACAACAACAACAACACTAAACGCTTTGAATACCAACAGAAAAGTAATATTGCTGTGGAAACTGACATATTGTGGCATAACAAGAAACGTGAGAGCAAACACGTTGTCAAATTAGGGGACAACATACGTACATACGTATCAGTCAATAAACTTCAATAAATAGAGGACCAACGTCTTGGTCGTTAAGAAGAAAGCCCACTACAGAGAAATTGGCAACTATTTTCATAGTGCAAAACAGGTAATAATCATGTTCCGTCTCTGAACTGTAAACAGCAGAGTAGACAATCTTTCACGAAGACTCAAAACGGGTCTGTAACCCATGTATACGTGTGAACAAACTACACAGACAGCTGAACAGATCCTTAAAAATTGACACATGATGACTAAATTGCGGTATCATTCCTGTCACTCCATACGCACATTACAGCACAGCTATTTGGAAGCTTTCACGAACTCAATATAAAAAGCTAAATGCATCATAGTAACATGACTCCTTGTGTACACATTAGTAACCAGCAGCTGAAGAAACAAGAAGGAAATGAAAAATAAGGTAAGAAATATATTCCTTCTACTTTCCTGTCAATTTACACATTATTTACCCTATGCCTCTGTAAATTCTCTGTCTTTACTAATATTACACATTGCACCCTTCTCGGGAGTCTCCGTGCTGAAGTGGTCAAGCCGTCTAACTTGCGCTCCGAAGGTTGTGTATTCGATTCCGGGCCGCGTCCTTCATTTCACGAGTGCATTTTTTCGGAGAATCCCGAGGGTGGTCGTTGGAGCTACGGAGTTCGTGCTTTGTGTGACGCCTTCCGCGTTGCAGAAAGAGACTGAGCATATGGGATTTAAAAAATCCCGGTGCAATGCAGTCGACCCTGTCGACTTTTAAGCGACTTTTATTTTTTGTTAATGCACCCACTCCCATACGAATGTGACAAAGCCTTTGCTTGTGTCGTTACCCGAAATGACGTCCTTTACTGTAAAACTAGTTTGTTAGCATGAATTCACTACATTTTCGCCAAAACATCAAAGATATGTCGCCGCTTTCGATGATTTAAGTTGCCTTTGGACGTGTCAAAGGCATATTCTTTGGGTGGGGGTAAATATAAGACGGCAGGAAAACTTTCATAATGATGCAACAGACAGTTTTCATAAACATTGATCGTGAATGAAGGCACTATAGTGAACAGACTATAGTATAATCTACGTACCTATTTAGTACCGTTTTAGTAAATTCTAATTACCTATTCAGTACAGTTTTAGTAAAATCTACTTACCTATTCAGTGCAGTCTTAGTATAATAAAAATAACCTATTCAATACATATGCAAAGAATACCATGGACAGCCAGAAAGACCAATGAACAAGTCCTTCAAGAAACAAATGAAGATCGTAAACTGATCAGAGACATTAGACGTAGACAGTCACAATTTTTTGGGCATGTTATGAGAAGAAATGATTTGGAGAACTTGGTGACAACTGGTAAGATCGAGGGGAACAGACCAAGGGGAAGACCTAGAAACAAGTATCTGGATGGCTTGGCCTTGTGGCATGGTCGAGACAGAAACACGGAACTGATCCACGACTCTGTTGATCGAGTGAGATGGCAGAACATGACCGCCCACGCTTACCGGCATGGCACATGATGGATGGATTCAATACATATCTAGTAGAGTTGAGTTGAGTTAAGAACCGACATAACTGCACTGAGGACATTCCCATACGTGCTCCGTCCCCTCATTCAACAGCTATCGAAGAGTCATACTACAAATCATTCTCAACTATATCTGATTAAAAATTCTCCTGGGCTTCCCTCTCAGTTTTGATATTCTTCCAGAACCGCTACCGATTCCCCGCAATCACATTCTTTCCACGAATGGGTTCTCAATGTGTTCCCCCGCCTTCTCCAATTGGTCCCACAAGCGCACGACCACTTCTCCCTTGTTCTAAGGTAATCTACTGTCAAAGACTCAGGGAAGACCACCCTGAATGAGTGGTCTACCTCAAGTAGATTAGAGGTAACCCAGTGCCCCTACATGAGGGCAGGGGAGGTGTAGGGAGTAGATAGGAAGGGGAACTATCAAACAGTTCTCTCATGAGACACGGAGGTGTCAACCAGAGAGTCAGCACTCTGGCCACGGCATAATCACGCCAACGTGATAGACACGGAGAACTGGAATGAAACTCAAGAGAGGCCACTACTCTAAGCGTGCTGAATGATGCAGCACGCAAAAGCCGAAGTACGCACAAGGTCCCTCCGCGTACTGTGTAGTCAGCACGCGGAGAATAGTCAGACAGGGGACAGACTTCGTAGGGAACACATCGCTTAGCGTCGATGCGTATTTCTTTAGCCGAGTAGATAGAATTAGCAGTAGGGTTAGGAACGACTAGTGATAGGCAATTCTGTGTATTCATGTGTGATTTATTAGCGACCGTTTTGTGCATTGATGTAATGTAAAGAGCCAGTGGCAATAAAATGTGTAATCAATTCCTCTCGTACGACTGACAAATCTTTTTGTGTGGTGCGAGAGAAGTTTATCCCGTAATGCCTGAAGCATCGCTTGATGACAGGCTAGGATAAAAGTGGTGTCAGAAGTGGAGCTTGGACAATTGTTCAAGCTAAAACACTCACCCACGGCTCTAAAATAGTATTACTGTCAGTTAATCACAGGGTTTAGTTTATGTTAGTGAATAATGGCGTGTGCAGACTAGAACAAAGTGCGAGCTGTGCCCATCGTGACCGATTAATGTTTATTTATGCTTATTGAAATGTTTTGTGCTTATGAACACGTTTTCTTCTAATTTGTGAGTATTATTATTATAGTTTTGTATCATTTATTTCTACAATTAGTGATTTATTTATGTTTATTTATCAAAAATGATTTACGGCGGAGCAATACACAAGAAATGAGCCGGCGACAATATCGATTTTTCCAATCTAAAAATAGCGCTGCGCCTATGACGTATCGCGACTGACAAACAGCTGCCCTACGCCATTTGCAATCAGCGACGGATTGTTTACGAATCGCCTGAATCTTTGCCTTATATTAAATATTATTTATCTATACAAGCTATTTATTGAATATATTTATTTATTTGAACATTATTATTACCTTTATATTATTTCAAAGCATTTATTTAATGATGTGTTTACCTTTTCTATTTGTTGCTGTCGCGATGGCACTACTTTCGCTATGCAAATAAGACTCGGTCTGCACAGCACTTCCATAAATTAAACAGAAATAGTTAGGGAAGGCAGAAGACGTTAGAACGAAGACAGGACATTGACATTTATTATTAATTATACCACATTGTGTTGTCCGGGGGCATGTGATTGTACAAAATTGTCTAAAGTCATATGTCGTTTACAAATGGTTAATTGGTGATGCTCTTGTAAACCAGATGTAACAAGAGCTGTTTATGAGAATAACTCAAGCTGTATGTCGAAGTGCCGAACGATTGGACCTGAGGTGCCAAACGATTGTACCTGATTTTCTGGAATGTTAAGATGAGTATACCCAAATTATTTTGAATGCAATATGATTAATAATGCATCTCTTTTTCAGGGTGTAATCTATTAGTATATTTTTTGTGATCTATTTTTCAGGGTGTAATCTAGGAGTATAATTTTTGTACACAAGGATTTAAAAACTTAACAAGTGTAATAAACCTAAGTAAATATTTAAGTGCCTGTCAACTCTAGCTAATTACCCAACAACATGGCAACTTTAGCTGATTTCATAAAAGCAGGCAAGGAATTAGAATACACAGGAAAGGAATTAGAGCAATATGCTGATCAAAAATTTAGGGAAGCAAAAGATGCTGAGAGAGATGAACGTGCACGAGAAAGACAACATCAGAAGGAGATTGGAGAACAAGAAAGACAACATAAAAAGGAGATTGTAGAACTAGCTGCGATAACAAAACAAAAGGAAATAGAAATAAAACACAAAGAGGCACAATTAGATAAGGAGATTAAGCAAAAACAATTAGAACAAGATAAGGAAATTAAACAGAAGGAATTACAGATTAAACAAAAAGAATTAGAATTAAAACAAAGAGAGATAGATGAAATGGCAAGAGTGAAAGAAAAACAAATACAGATTGAATCAGAGACACAATTAAAGATGAAAGATATGGAAGTAGAGTCACACTTAGAGATCTCCACTACAAAACTAAAGAGTCAGCAAGAAGAGAATAAACTTAATAAATACAAAAATATTATTAAGCCATTCTGTAATGAAGATTCCATATCAGCTTGGACAGAAAATGTCGAATATCAGCTTAAATACCACCAAGTACCAATCGATATGAGGGCTATGATTTACATGAAGAACCTCAGTGGGGAGCCCCTTAAAGTGATAGAATCAATACCAACTGATCTTAGATCTAACTATCAGTACATCCATGATAGGATAATGCAACATTTCTTACTTGATGCCCCTGGGTATCAAGTGCATTTTTCTAATTTAAAACCAAAACCAAGTGAGACTTTCATCGATTATGTGTCGAATGTCCAAAGCGTGCTAAATAGATGGCTTAAAGCAGCAAACATAGGAAAGGACTTTGAAAAACTTAAAAATTTAATAGCCATGGATAAAGTCATATCCACTATATCATCTCCTTTTGCTAAATTTCTACAGCAGTCAGACATTGAGAACATAGAGCAGTTCGAAAAGAAAGGGTCTGCATATTTTTCTTCTAACAGAGATATTTTTAAGACCTCAAATGACTCTGAAGTAGTTTCCTTTGTGAAAGACCAACCGAAAAATTATCAAAGTAAGAGAAAACCCTTTCAGAAAATCGACAAGAAAGATAGGAAAGTATCAAAATGTATTTTTTGTCAACTTTTGCATGACACTTATTCTATGTGTGACAAATCGCCAAATTATCCGACACATCTTGAGATGGTCATTAAGAAACAACAAAACAAGAGAACTGCATACAGGCGTGCAGTCAAATGCTTCTTCTGTTCTAGCTACGGGCATTATTCACATAAGTGCCTGGGCCGCCAACGTATGAAGGCCAACAGTGCAATGTTAATTGATACATCTTCTGATAGTGGTAGTGATACTGAGTGTGAGGTCGAGAATGAATTACCTTTTAACCAATCTGAAGATGTTTGTTGTGTAAACGATATATTAAGCTTTGACAATTGTGTCCAATGTCACCAATTTCATGCAGACGGAAAACTTGAATGTGGACATACAGTACCATTCTCCACTGAGAGTGTAAATGCAGCATTAGCCTCCAGAGGCAATTTGGTGTTCCACAATGCAATGGTCAACGAAACACCATGCCAATGTTTGCTGGACAGTGGGAGCACTCTGATAGGTCTTAGAAAGGAACTGGTGAATCCAAATGATTATACAGGTGACTCTGTCAAATGCCGAACTTTTTCGGGTAATATTGAAATTTACCCTTTGACAAGAGCCCGTATCAACACTCCTTTCCTTTCTGGTACCTTTACATGTGCGATTTTAGATAACCCTTGTACTGATTTAATTCTGGGATGCTTACCCCAATTGAAACATTGCACTAACGAAGAAATAGCTGCATGGGAAAAATTAAATGCAGCTAATGCAACAACCAGAGCAGATACTATTAAACACCAAGACACACTACAAGATGAAAGACTACTGTTGCTATCACCAACTAGCAAGGATTATACCACCAGACAAAAGTTCATAGACCAGCAAAAAGCTGATCCGAGTGTGTCTCCATATCTAAAGCTCTTAAAAGAAAAAGCCAAAGTAACAAAAAACGCATCATGTTTCTTTAGGCTTAATAATGGTATTCTTACTCGTTATTATACAACTGGTAATCATGAGATTCAGCAAACGGTGTTACCTGTACAACACCGCCAAACTGTGCTAAAGATTGCACACGAGTCACCGTTTGCTGGTCACCTTGCATACGACAAAACCAGGGCCAGAATTCAGGCTCATTTTTATTGGCCAGGTTTTTGTAATGACATAAAAGTATTTTGTCGTTCATGTAACGTCTGTCAACAACTAGTACGTAAGGGTAAACATCCTACAGCTGAAGTACAACCTTCAACACTGGCCTATAGGCCATTTGAGAGTGTGGCTGTCGATATTGTTGGACCCCTAAACCAGGTGTCCAGCAAAGGAAATCGCTTCATTTTAACGATGGTAGACCTATGTTCAAGGTGGGTTGAGGCAGTAGCTTTGAAATACATCACCTCCAAAGACGTTGCCAATGTATTTCTACACTTGTTCTCACGATTCGGATTTCCACGTACCATCTTATCCGACCGTGGAACCCAATTCATATCGGCTGCAACGCAAGCCCTTACGAAAATGTTAGGAATTAAACAGCATTTTACAACAGCTTATCATCCAGCCAGCAATGGAATAGTAGAGAAAATTAACGGAGACCTGAAGCATATGCTGGCTAAGGTGACAGCAGAAAACCCAGCTGATTGGGATACACTGTTACCAACAGTGCTGTTCGCCTATCGGAAGATTCCCCATTCAAGCACGGGTTTCTCACCGTTTGAATTAGTATACGGGGCTAACCCACGTGGACCCCTAACAATTTATCATCAGTTAGTAACTAATTCGATTGAAATTCCAACCCCTAAAATACTTTATGAAATGGTAACAGAAACACGAGATAAGATTATGAAATCGTGTATCATAGCCAAGGCAGCTTTGGAGAGGAAGGGTCAAATCTACCGCCAATACGCAAATAAAGGTGCGAGAACTATTAATCTTGAACCAGATCAAGACATACTGCTTTTAATCCCAGACAAACGGAATTTATTATTGACCTCATGGCAAGGGCCTTTCAAGGTGATACGAAAAATTTCAGATGTTGACTATGAAATATCGATAAACGGACACTTAAAGATATTCCATGTCAACATGCTGAAACCTTACTTTTCACGACAACAGACAGAAGTAGAGACAGACGAACAAAGTGCACCCACATCTAGTGATCAGACGACAGACATACACAACGCAACTACACTAGTTAGCGAGACTGGCATATCCGACGATATCCATACATCTAGCGAGAATACAGAATACGCACTTAGCACCACCACCGTACTGAATCAGGTAGACGATGACGGGATGGAACTACCCGTTCCTATTGTAGACAAGACTGCGACATTAGATAGCATACGGTTAGAACCGGGACTAACAGAAGAACAACGACGACAGACAATAGAATTAGTGACGGAATATAAGGACATATTTTCCGACATTCCAGGTAGGACGGACAGGATCGAGCACTCCATCCTTCTTTCAGACTCTAAGCCTATCAAATGCAGGCCGTACTCTATCCCACTTAGCTACAGAGAAAGTCTAAATAAGGAAATTCTTAATTTAGAAGCTAGTGGAATCATTCAGAAATCTACATCTGAGTACTCCTTTTCCAATCGTCTTGGTCAAGAAAAAAGACTCCACAATTCGTCTCTGTGTGGACTATAGGAAACTCAACAACGTCACTAAGATCGACGCAGAACCAATTCCTTCCTGCGAAGATCTTATTCTTGACATGTCCACCTCCAAAATCTTCTCTAAATTAGACCTTACTAAGGGATATTGGCAAGTCCCTATGCAGACTCAATCCATCCATCTTACTGCATTCTCAACACCTTTAGGTCTTTACGAGTGGCGTTTTCTTCCTTTCGGACTTCGTAACGCTCCTGCCACTTTCGTACGCTTAACTAGAGATTTACTACATGGAGTGACGAATACAGTGACATATATAGATGATATTTGTGTCCATACAGATGACTGGACAACACATTTACTGAAACTCAGACATGTCTTCGATAGGTTGCGACTCTTCGGTCTCACTGTCAAACCGAGCAAAGTTGAATTGGGCCTACAATAAATTGAATTTGTGGGTCATGTCATTTCACAAGGACAACTAAAAACTGACAATAGAATTATTACTAAAATTATGAACCTGACCATGCCTACAACAAAGAAGCAGGTCAGAAGCCTTTTGGGTTTAGTAAATTATTATAGCAAGTTCATACCGAACTTAGCTGAAATTACAAGTGTATTTTCAAATGTGTTAAAAGCATCAGTAAAATTAGATGTCAAAGATGCATTATTAATTTCTGCATTGTCAAAATTGAAAATCCTATTTAGTAATGTACCAATCCTACGCTTGCCTAATCCTAGGCTCGTTTATTATCTTAGGACAGATGCCAGCAGGATTTCCATCGCTGCAGTACTAGGCCAGTTTTACAATGGCATCTTCCATCCAATTTGCTACGTAAGTCGCAAGATCACACCTGCTGAATCCAGATATTCCATATCAGAGTTGGAAGCCCTAAGCGTCATCTATGCGGTGAGGAAGCTCCATCGATTTCTGGCGGGTGTTCACTTCATTGTCCAGACTGACAACTCCCCAATCACGGTCATACAGAGTGGTGTGCATCGGAATGACCGTATATACAGGTGGTCGCTTATACTCCAAAACTACACCTTTAGTATAGAGCATATTAAGGGTAAGGACAACATCCTGGCTGATACCCTTAGTCGACCATCTGAGGTAGAAATACCAGAGATTCCACATAAGAGTGTAGAGTAATAGATGTTAACTTAGTACAGTAAAATATTCTATGTGAAATATGTTACAAATACATAGACATTATGTGCTGAATTAGGTACTAAGAACATTGAATTACTATGTGTCCGTAGACATCAAAATAAGAACTTTGCTCTAAGAACAAATATATCACCTTGTGAACGAGGACAGCTCATTACTTGCTAAGCTCCATATGTGTTCCAGTGAATCATTTGTGTTAAGCAGAGAAAAACAGTGTCAGAACATTACATAAATACAGACACGAAAACTGTGGTCTATGACACAAGCGAACTCTACAGGTGCAATACCCATAAGACACAAGTGTGACTGTGTAATGTATTTAATATACCCAGGACAATTGTATAGATAGTATGCCAATGAAAGCATTTTCTGAACATTAAAGGCAACGACTAACCTGAGGTATTTAAATACCATGTATATAAATACTCATTGTGATATGTATTATAACGTTTTAATATTGTAACAAATTATAGGTAGATTAGATCATCTTAATTTATATTTAGATTTAGACAAGATAATAGTTTTCATTTTTTTTGGGGGGTTTAGATAGATTATTAATTTACCCACTTATTTAGCTTAAAAGTAGATTAGGATAGTAATTTAAACATAACAACAACTAAGTAGAAACTAGAATAATAAATTTAGATAGTAATAGTCCCATTTACTTTATTACATTTCACTTTGTTTCATTTCATTTCAGTTCATTCCATCTTAATGATCCAATCCATTTAACAAACGTTATCATTTAGTAGTATGATTAGTTTACACCGTAATAGGATAAAAATATTAGACAATTAAACATACATCATTTACACCATTTAGATAAGAATATCATTCATATATTTTTTGCATTTAAAAACATTAGTTATAATTGTGTTATATTTCACATCACCCATAATAGAAAGGTACGTAACTTATTACATTTCACATTACCCATTTCATAAAGGTACATAACTCATCTCACATCAATTCCAGTTTAAATAGTTAGATTACATCCCTTAAATTAGATAATATTAGGAGTAATGTAAGCTTGTTTTAGGATTAATGTGACAGATAGATTAAAATAGGTAACACATTAAATACATATTTATAGAACTAGTATTAGTATGTCAGTATTTAGAGTATGATGTTAATAGAATATAGTGGTTAATAATACCAGGGTACAAACCATCAACCCTTTTCCTTACATGTAAATATATTGTAAATACTTGACTTGTGCAACAATTGACGCACAGTCATGAAGCTCAACTCTGTCAAACTGAGCCAAACTTGTACAGTGTCACTCCAAGGTTTTTAAATAATTGGGAGGGTGAAAAATGTGTGACAGAAGTGTGAAAGTGAAAGATGTGTGAAAGAAGTGTGAAAGTGAAAGAGGTGTGACAGAAATGTGAAAGTGAGAGCGAATGTAAATTATACAAGAGAGAGTGAGATCGGTCATCGGATTTTTCTGCCGCTCAACGCGACTTTTTATTTTTGTCTGCGTCAAATGTGTGCTTTCTTTGTTGAAAGTGTGCTGCGATGAATGTGTTGTGTGTAGTTTAATTTAGATCTTAGAAAAAGTATTTTAAGTCCCATAAGACGGAAAGGTAGTCACTAATTAGTGTGATACACTTCTTTGTGGCCTCATTCAACCGAATTATGGCACTTGAAAACTAACTTACATACACATGATAGTTAGATACACATGTTAGAAGTTAGATTATATTATTAATTACATCCAAACACGCAAACAACCAGAAAAACAAACATATAAATTGCATACATATTTTATAGATAAAAGGGAGATAACTCCGGGTCAGGGGACATAATAGACAACGAAACACTAACTTAACAGTGAAAGATAACTTTACACGCGAAAGCGAGATAGGTAAAGCCTGTCTCACACAGCTTGTGTAATGGTTGTTTAATATTATATGGGGGACATGAAGCAATTCATGTGTTGACCCTAAGAAAGTCAACTTTGTATGGGTAGTAAGTTAATTTACTATGCGAGGGCAGGTCTTATAAGACAACGGTCCGGTTCAGACATACCTCTAATTAATATAATATTGCAATTGAGAATAGGGCTCACGCCAACCAGACAAGTTTGTGGCGATTGCCAGTAGCCAAGTAAAGTGATACTACATTGTGACATTAGTCAGTAGAAGTCTATGGAGTTACCCAAAGCCAGGTTATCTACAGTCTTTGACAAAAATTAGAGACACTAATTTTTAAGAAACCCCTTGCGTCACAACCAATGAGTCAAAGTTGATGACGCAACACAGGAGGGGAGGGTGTGTGTCAAAGACTGAAAGATAAAGGCCGGAGGTCTTCTCAAGATAGAAGACCACCGGGAAGAGTGGTCAACCTCAAATATATGAGAGGTGATACAGTGCCCCGATATCAGGGCAGGGTAGGTGATAGAATGGGGGACTATTAACTAGTTCTCTCATGAGACACGGAGACGTTGACCAGATGGTTAGCACTCTGGTCACGACAGAATCACGCCTGCGTGACAGCCACTCTTGCCACTGAACAGAAGACAGCTAACGTAAGCGTGCCAGGTACCACGGCACGCAAAAAGCCGAAGGTCACCTCAAGGTCCTTCCGCGTGCTGTGTAGGCACGGGAGTAAGAAAGTCAGACTGGGGACTGACTTTGTAGCGAGCACCTCGTTTTAGTGTTGATAGGAGTTTTGTGTAACCAAATAGATAGAGATAGCATTAGAGTTTAGGAAACTAGTGATAGGCAATTCTGTGGCTTTGTGTGTGGTTTGATAGCGACTGTTATGTACTTGTAAAGAGCCAACGGCAATAAAATGTACCATTTATTTCCTCTCACACGACTTGCAAGTTTCTTGTGTGGTGTGGGAGAAGTAATCTGATGATGCCTTACACATGAGTTGTTGACACATGTAAATATTTTGTAAATACATGACTCGTGCAGTAAGTTACGCACAGTCATTAAGCTCAACTCTTTTCAAACTAAGCCAGATTTGTACAGTGTCACTTCAAGGTTTTTAAATAATTGGGGAGAATAAAAGATGTGTGACAGAAGTGTGAAAGTGAGAGAAAATGGAAAATATACAATGGAGAGTGAGGACAACCATCGGATTTTTTCTACCGCTCAACGCGACTTTTTATTATTTGTCTGCGTCAAGCGTTTGCTTTCAATGTTGAAATGTGCTGTCTCGAATGTGTTGTGTGTAGTTTAGTGTAGACCTTAGAGAAAGTATTTTAAGTCTCATAAGACGGAAACGTAGTCACGAATTAGTGTTATACACTTGTTTGTGGCCACAGTTAACCGAATTATGGCACTTGAAAACTAACTTACTTACATATTATAGACAGACACACATGTTAGAAAGTAAAGTATATTATTAGGTAGATCCAAACACGCAAACAACCAGGAAAACAAACATGTAAATTACATACATTTTTTAGAACAAAGGTATATAACTCCGGGTCAGGGGACACAATAGACAACGAAACACTAATTTAACAGTGAAAGATAACTTTACACGCGGAAGCGAGATAGGTAAAGCCTGTCGCACACAGCTTGTGCAAGGGTTGTTTAATATTATATGGGGGACATGAAGCAATTCGTGTGTTGACCCTAAGAAAGTCAACTTTGTATGGGTAGTGAGTTAATTTGCTATTTGAGGGCAGGTCTTATAAGACAATGGTCCGGTTCAGACAAACCTCTAATTAATATAATATTGCGATTGAGAAGAGGGCTCACGCCAACCAGACAAGTTTGTGGCGATCACCAGTAGCCAAGTAAAGTGGTACTACATTGTGACAATAGTCAGTAGAAGTCTATTGAGTTACCCAGAACCAAGTTATCAGTAGTCTTTGAAAAAAAAATTAGATACACTAATTTTTTAGAAAACTCTTGCGTCACAACCATGAGTCAAAGTTTGTAACGCAACACAGGAGGGGAGGGTGTGTGTCAAAGACTCAGGGAAGACCACCCTGAATGAGTGGTCTACCTCAAGTAGATTAGAGGTAACCCAGTGCCCCTACATGAGGGCAGGGGAGGTGTAGGGAGTAGATAGGAAGGAGAACTATCAAACAGTTCTCTCATGAGACACGAAGGTGTCAACCAGAGAGTAAGCACTCTGGCCACGGCATAATCACGCCAACGTGATAGACACGGAGAATTGGAATGAAACTCAAGAGAGGCCACTACTCTAAGCGTGCTGAATGATGCAGCACGCAAAAGCCGAAGTACGCACAAGGTCCCTCCGCGTACTGTGTAGTCAGCACGCGGAGAATAGTCAGACAGGGGACAGACTTCGTAGGGAACACATCGCTTAGCGTCGATGCGTATTTCTTTAGCCGAGTAGATAGAATTAGCAGTAGGGTTAGGAACGACTAGTGATAGGCAATTCTGTGTATTCATGTGTGATTTATTAGCGACCGTTTTGTGCATTTATGTAATGTAAAGAGCCAGTGGCAATAAAATGTGTAATCAATTCCTCTCGTACGACTGACAATTCTTTTTGTGTGGTGCGAGAGAAGTTTATCCCGTAATGCCTGAAGCATCGCTTGATGACATCTACCACCAAGCGGTACATTCTCTGTCAGCCTATCAGCCTCTTCATTCCCCGTACCTCCGTATGGACAGAGCAAAATATCCATGCAATTCTCACAATTTGAAGCGACGAGAGCCATTCCGGATGAAATATTTTAGTACAGTTTTAAAAAATCTCATTACCCATTCAGTACAATCTTAGTATAATCTAATTACCTATTCAGTACAGTGTTAGTAGAATCTAATTACCTATTCAGTACAGTTTTTGTACAATCTAATTACCTACTCAGTACAATCTTAATACAATCGAATTACATACTCAGTATAGTCATAGTCAAATCTACGAGTATGTATCTACATATTACAACCTTAGTAAACTAATCTACCTGCTACATTTTAATAAAACCTAAGTCAGTGGTTCTCAACTAGGGGTAAATCCCCCCCCCTTTTCGCGCACTTAGCTTTTCCACGGATGCCGTGGCGAAGGTGTTACCTACACAGTTCGTAATTCCGCGTACCCTTATTTGAAATACACAGCGCGAATTGGCAGCAGACCGCAATGGGTTTTAACGAATTGGCATGGGAGACGGTCGTTCAGAAAGCAATGGCAAACTACTGAACATAACCTTGCCAAGACATCAACAAAAGCAGTAAAATGCTGGTGTTGACAGCGATGTCCTGTAAAGGATATGAAAAAAAACGGGGGATATTAAAACTACAGATTGGCAGACTCAGACAGGCTTCAGACCACACAAAATAACACAGTGCGCATCGGGCCGCTCTACCGAGAGTTCACACTGGGCTTTCTCTTCGCTAGGATGCGATTCTTGAGTCGAATTCCTTGGACAGCCAGTGTATCTAACAACGAATGCGTGTAAAGGGCTAATGACACTTGAACATAATATTCAGCAATAATATAAATAGGGCTGATTTGGGGCAACTAAGATGGTTCATAAATAAACACATATGTATTGTTTGGCGATCGTAGAAGTGAGAAGAAAGACGTAGAGGCTAGAGAGCGCACTAGACAACATAACCTTTGGAATCTATATTTACCAACCGAGATTTGAACCCGCCACAGCCAAATTACTACGGCGCCTCGCTGCAGGAACAAGTGTCCTTTGACGCATGACCACCTAAACACCCATAATAGACAAACGTTTCTTAATCGTTTCTTTTGGTGTGTGTGAGTTGACCAGGTTTCACTGCCATAAAAAAGAGTGTTGAGTAGTATGACAAAAATAGATAAACAAGTATGTTTTCTTGTTGTAAACCAATTGCTAAAGAATTATGGAGGTAATTGAAAGAAAATCCTGACTGAAATATCCGAATAAATCCATGTTCGCAAAACAACAGATCATAAACAGCATATTCACACCAACCCTTCTACCAATCTCAGACCTGGACTTTATCCAAATCACACATTGGCAAAATCAACACCCGTGAGATGAGATGCCAGAGGAGAGCTTAACAATCCCGGACCGCACATTTATTGAAAAAACACAAGATCAAATTGTTTGGCTATCTCGTTATAAAGCAACACGCCCGAGAAGAAAATTAATTGACATCCAAGACATTGTACAATCACACGGAATGACACTATCCAGTGCCCTCATCGGACGCTAGAACGCTATTTATTCCTCCCCACGGCGCTTGACGGCAAACGTGGAGTCTGGTCCTTTCTGTTTTGGTGTATGCGATGGCGATCCTGACTCTCAGCCATTAGCAGAGAGAAAGGATGGAAAGGATACAGAGCGAAGCAATGCTCATTATTATGGATGTACAAGAGATACAGCATGCAGGGCGATGCGCTACCTTCTTGATTTTCCAATAATGAGGGACAGAATACAAATTTGCCAAGAACGTGCCTATCACAGAGTCAACGCAAACACACGACATCCACTGCTTAGAGATATTAAGAATGTAAAGGGCAGCAGGTTAAAAAGAGGAAAGATGTGGATGGGTCAAGCCGAAGACATGCTTCAACAGGTACGTTCAATTGAGGACTTAGAATCTGGCGAGAAGTGGGTACAAGTGCCAACAATGTTCTGTACATCCTTTTCAGTGTGCATCCAACTAGACAGGAAATGCAGACAAGAAAATCCAGCTGCTATTGAGGCGGTAGTACAGGCTCTGATCTTCGAGAATTCTTTAGGGGATGATGATGTCATTTACACGGATGGGTCGGTCGTTCGAAGAGTGAGAAATTCATGGGCCAATACGGCTCAGGCCATAGGGAAAATTGTGAAGGAAGAGTCTGGCGCTTTTACTTTGACCACAAACAGCCTGACTATGGGAGTTATGGCAGTACGTAAAGCATTAACATGGCTCGAAACACAGACATTCAATCGGGCATGTGTCCTTAGTTACTCAATGAGTATGCTCAGGAGGATAGAGATGGGGTGGGTCCGACGAGAGTGGCTGCTGTCTGGAGCGGTTTCGGCTGGCAAAGATTAGCTTTATCTTCGTGCCAGGGCATGCGGGTGTACAAGGGAATCAGCAGGCTAAAAGCTGGCAAGTAGGGCTACTGTGGCAGTCGGACGAGCCATGGACCATGCAGGCACATTCTGAATGCTCTACGAGAAGTATGTCTTTACGAGAACCAGGCGATGGCTGGGAATCTACAAACATGATCAGGCTGCGAGAACAGCATGCTAAGAGAAGTGTGACCAAACAAGAACACTACGCAGGAAACCAAAGAAGAGTAATAAACCAACACAGAACTGATGCCGTGAGCCGCTAAACACTGCAGGATTTTCTGAGGAGGTGATCCGAGCACTTATGGACTGAATGGTGCGATGTGCAATGAGGATGATCTGTCGACTAAATAACTAACTAACTAAGTAACTAACTAAGTAACTAACTAACTAATTAACTAACTAACCGACTGACTGACTGACTTACTGACTCACTGACTCACTGACTGACTGACTGACTCACTGACTCACTGACTGACTGACTGACTTACTGACTGACTGACTGACTGACTGACTAACTAACTAACTAACTCATAACTAACCAACTAACTAACTAGTGGAAGATGTGATGATGATGATGATGATGATGATGATGATGATGATGATGATGATGAATACACCAACGGCAATTAGAAATTCCATATCCGTGTTTATTCTACGTCTATTGCACAAAACAGCACCTTAGCCGCACAAATAACGCAACGTCATAATGTTTCCTTCCAACCTCCAATTCTCTCCCTGGCGTCTGTAGGGAAGGGCTGTGTCGGAGATCTCCTCCCGACTGCTCCAATTCATACTTCACTCACCAGCTTCCACGTTTTGAACACAAGCTCTACACGACCGACTGTCAACTGACTTCGCCATTTTCTAATAAACCTATATTTAATTCAACGCAGTCACAAATACGCAGGACAAAAAGTATCCTTAACAAGACTAGATCTAACATTATTTGGACCAAATATAAATCAGAATAACGAAACTCGGCAAGCGCCTTTGGCCATATTTATAACATGAGTAATTGGCCTTCTTATTATTATGACATTTCTTCTTGGCAGAAGGAATTGCCTCCTGCAAGTGTAGTGTTCAAGAACCAATTCTTCAAGGGCTGCGATCAAGTCACTGACATTCCCTATGGGTTATTGGACAGTTTTCTCACGAGCAATGATGTCGTCCTGGTAATGTTCTACAACCCAAATCACGAGCCGTGCAAGAAAGCGGAAAAGGCTTTCGCCGACGTGAGTTCTACGATGATGTTTCGATATATAGATTACACTGATAGTACTAGTAGCGATAGTCTGTCTGTCTGTCTGTCTGTCTGTCTGTCTGTCTGTCTGTCTGTCTGTCTGTCTGTCTGTCTGTCTGTCTGTCTGTCTGCCCGTCCGTATATCATTCCCTCCGTCCGATGCCGTCTGTCTGTCTGTCTGTCTGTCTGTCTGTCTGTCTGTCTGTCTGTCTGTCTGTCTGTCTGTCTGTCCAACTATCCTTCCCTTCGTATGTTCGCCGTCCGTTTGTCTGTCTGCCTACCTGGCTGCCTGCCTGGTTGCCTGCCTGCCTGTTTGTCTGTCTGTATGTCCTTCCTCCGTCCGTTCGCCGTCCTTCTGTCCGTTGTCTATCTGTCTGTCTGTATGTCTGTCCTTCCCTTCGTCCGACGCCGTCCATCTGTCCGTCTGTATGTCTGTATGTCTGTTTGTCTGTCTGCCTGTTTGTCCGTCCGTATGTCCTGTCCTCCGTCCGAAGCCGTCTGTCTGTCTGTCTGTCTCTGTCTGTCTGTCTCTGTCTGTCCGTCCGTCCGTCTGTCCTTCCCACCGTCCGTTCGCCGTCCGTCTGTCTGTCTGCCTGCCTGCCTGCCTGGTTGCCTGCCTGTCTGTCTGTCTGCCTGGTTGCCTGCCTGCCTGTCTGTCTGTCTGTCTGTCTGTCTGTCTGTTGTCTGCTGTCTGGTTGCCTGTCAGTCTGTCTGTCATTCCCTCCGTCCATTCGCTGTCTGTCTGTCATTCTGTCTGTCTGTCTGTCTGTCTGTCCTTCCGTCCGACCGCCGTCTGTCTGTGTGTCTGTGTGTGTGTCTGTCTGTCTGTCTGTCTGTCTGTCTGTCTGTCTGTCTGTCTGTCTCTGCGACGTCCTGTAGAAGGATATGCAACAGCTCTCCCGATTGCTAAATAATTTATCAAAGTTTTACCTTTATCAGTGGAGATGCTGTGTATATAATTGTGTTCGTTTTAAAACTGGATTTATTTACAACTCAAGATAGATTATGTGACTGTTTGGGACGCAGAGATGTTTCCAAGGCACCAGGACATGGTTATATACTGGCCAAGACCTATTGACGCGTCCTCGTCGAGCGTCCTGGGCAACAGGTCCCTTCGGGGTCCTGGCTAAAGTCAGTAGGATCGCCGATTCCTCCGAAGTCGGAGAGTGTCTGCCTGTACGGCGAGGAACCACCAGTCTGCACACCAATAAGCCAGACATGGGACAACGGATACTCACGCAAAACTCAGGTCCTGTATGACATCACACTGATGTTGGACAACAGGATGCCTTCATCCGACATACAGGACTTCGCGTTGGAGCTCAAGCCAACAAACACAAGCAAGCATGTGACTGTTTATTTATTGAAACGAGGATTTCTTTTGCAATGTCTGTAGACACTCGGTAAGAGCATTTAATTTGAATTCACCCATTATCGACTATAGAATCGTGTGATTTACCGATGCGCGACTAGCGTGATAAATCCCCAAGCACTCATTTACTCCTTGCCGGAGCTTTGAGCTGCATATATTGCTAACATGGCTTCCAACTTGCGGCATTCTATCGTATCCAAGCGCCATGAAAATACAAACAAAGACAAGATTGGACAAAAGCTAACGGTCACGCCACCTAAACGCCGGAATTCTTCAATGCCATCTTCAAACATGAGGATTGATGAACCAGCAGCCACTGTACCCACGCTGGACGAGCATCATAGCTCACAAGCCCAATCTGAGAAGGCTAACATAACACCTTTAGATAATCTTTCTTCGGCTGAACCACACAACAATGCCTGTCGTGGACTCATCCAGGCTTTGGAGGACAAGCTAAAAGATTTCATTTCCAACAACACAGCTAATATTATCGCCGAGTTTAAAGGAGAAAACGATCGTCTTCAACAAGAAATCCGGCTCCTTAAAGAAGAGAAGGACACATTTAAAGCAACAATCCATGCCTTACAACTAAAGTGTGCACAGTCATTTGATAAAAGTGCACAAACAGAGAGTATCCATGGTGCTTGAGAGATGTGTATGACCAGTGAAGGTTCGTTGCAAAATGACATACAGACAGTTCCTACAGTTAGCAACACTACTAGACCTGTTGATCGCACACCGTCGATCTACCCCATTGATGTGCATATCAGCAACAGGCTCCAGGCCTTAAGTGTTGACTCTCCAGCAACAGACCAGGAAACACAGAGCTCGGCAACTACCATTACTGGGCATCAACAATCAACGCAAACAAGCTATAATAATCAGGAACACAAGAAAGACGATAGCGACCAGTGGCAACAACAGTCCAAGCGGACACGCTAGCAGTGTGAGATAACAATAGATGACACTACAACACATGTCATCATTCGAGACTCCGTGTTGAAGGGAATCTATGGCTATCGCATGCCATCTTCTGACAGCGAATCAACTTCAATCTACCCTCTGCCATACGCTGACAGTGATAGGCTGACCGCTACACTGCGAAAATTCAAAGTGAATGACAGAATTACAAATGCAACAGTCTATATTTGTGTAAACAATAAAATCATAACTAGCTACATTGGAGGTGTTGTTGCGCGGTACATTTCCTAAATGATCCATGTTCACGTGTTCATTTCATCAATCATTCCACCATTTTACGGGTTCCCGCGTCGTACTACAGACGCTGTAAATCTAACAATGTATACATTTTGTAAAGTTAACACCATTAATTTCATTAATAATACCTCGTACTTTACATCGCAGTCCGGGGCTCCTAAGACACAAACTATATAGGGATCAAATACATTGTTCCAAGCTAGGAAGTAGCATACTAGCGAAGAACATAAAAAATCCGAACGTGCACAACAACCAGCACTAGTGAAAGGAGCAAACCGAGCTTCATCCCCGGCAACAGCCATCTTCAGAGAAAACACTACCTCTCTTCCCACACCACCCCTGCTCATAACAAAGGAATTAATGTAATGAATAGCAACCCATGCTCCAATGCAAATCTTCTTCTTCTTCTTCTTCTTCTTCTTCTTCTTCTTCTTCTTCTTCTTCTTCTCTTCTTCTTCTTCCTTCTTCTTCTTCTCCTTCTTCTTCTCTTCTTCTTCTTCTTCTTCTTCTTCTTCTTCTTCTTCTTCTTCTTCTTCTTCTTCTTCTTCTTCTTTTCTTCTTCTTCTTCTTCTTCTTCTTCTTCTTCTTCTTCTTCTTCTTCTTCTTCTTCTTCTTCTTCTTCTTTCTTCTTCTTCTTCTTCTTCTTCTTCTCTTCTTCTTCTTCTTCTTCTTCTTCTTCTTCTTCTTCTTCTTCTTCTTCTTCTTCTTCTTCTTCTCTTCTTCTTCTTCTTCTTCTTCTCTTCTTCTTCTTCTTCTTCTTCTTCTTCTTCTTCTTCTCTTCTTCTTCTTCTTCTTCTTCTTCTTCTTCTTCTTCTTCTTCTTCTTCTTCTCTTCTTCTTCTTCTTCTTCTTCTTCTTCTTCTTCTTCTTCTTCTTCTTCTTCTTCTTCTTCTTCTTCTTCTTCTTCTTCTTCTTCTTCTTCTTCTTCTTCTTCTTCTTCTTCTTCTTCTTCTTCTTCTTTCTCTTCTTCTTCTTCTTCTTCTTCTTCTTCTTCTTCTTCTTTCTTCTTCTTCTTCTTCTTCTTCTTCTTCTTCTTCTTTTCTTCTTCTCTTTCTTCTTTCTTCTTCCTTCTTCTTCTTTTCTTCTTCTTCTTCTTCTTCTTCTTCTTCTTCTTCTTCTTTCTTCTTCTTCTTCTTCTTCTTCTTCTTCTTCTTCTTCTTCTTCTTTCTTCTTCTTCTTCTTCTTCTTCTTCTTCTTCTTCTTCTTCTTCTTCTTCTTCTTCTTCTTCTTCTTCTTCTTCTTCTTCTTCTTCTTCTTCTTCTTCTTCTTCTTTCTTCTTCTTCTTCTTCTTCTTCTTCCTTCTTCTTCTTCTTCTTCTTCTTCTTCTTCTTCTTCTTCCTTCTTCTTCTTCTTCTTCTCTTCTTCTTCTTCTTCTTCTTCTTCTTCATTCTTCTTCTTTCTTCTTCTTCTTTCTTCTTCTTATCTTCTTCTTATTCTTCTTATTCTTCTTCTCTTCTTCTCTTCTTCTTCTTCTTCTTCTTCTCTTCTTCTTCT